>VZRQ01007202.1:128975-185165 GCA_013397975.1 Machaerirhynchus nigripectus
TTCCTATAATGATCTCCATCTTGTATGATGCAGATTTCCACAAAATACCATTTGGTACCAGAACTGACCTTAAACAAGTGTGTTTGCTTTAGTGGTGATACATATTACAAACTCTTATCTTCCTGCATATACTGCAAGTAACTGAGCTAACCAGCAAGTTTGATTATTGCAAACAATACTCAAAATCAGCTTGAGGTCTACAAACTCTGCTTAAAATGATAGAGAGATATTAAAGGCTCTGCAGGGAATATATTGTCCTTCTGTACTCCATTCAAATATGAGAAAACACTTCCACAATCTGCTACTGATGTAGGAACATAAGTCCAACCTCAGAAGCAACTTCGCACTGTTCTCACCAATGCTGACAAGGGCACTCCAGCAAGTAGTGAGGTCAGTGGTGCTGCAGGTGGATGGTCCAAGTATCCAAGGAAAAACGTCTGTTCCCTTTACCTTGCAGTCATAGTCTAAATGAAAAAGTCTGACTTTACTGCAGAAAATTAGTTCAGAGATTTTCAAACTTATGTATTTCTAAAAAACTGACCTTGGGCCCCTGTATAATTGGGAAATATTAATGTTTCCTTGTTTGGGCAAAACCAAGAACTGGCAGGGAGAGAATCATAATATTGTAGTACAAAGTCTTTGGAAGTGGTTGGCAGGCAAATATTTTTAGGATTTTTAGGTAGCACACATGCATCTAGCTGGCTGAATTACAGCCCAAATTTGTGAAATAATACAGGGCAAATATGTTTATAAAGGTATCACTGTTTCCCTTAGTTGTATAGAGTTCTTCATTCTTGAAAGGTAACAAATTAATTACGTAAGTATGTTGTCATGGTGGAAATCCCTTCTGATAAACATCTTGTAGCTCAACTAGATAATAACAACTAAAGAGCTTATGAACATGGATGAATGAGTGCTAATTTATTGAGGAATAATGTGATGAAGAAATCTCAAGTTTGATATTGGCAAAGGATCCATTACTTTCACTCTGTTCACAATTTCTATTATTCTTTCACATGGTTTTGTATTGCTGGGTTTGAATTAATACAAACATTTCAAAAAATGTTAGTTTCCAGAAGTAAGGTGTCTCCTAGAAAACCATGGCAAGCTACCATTTCTCAAAGAGCTGTTGTTTTTCTACTAGCAAGGAAAGTCTTATCTCTCTTACCAGCACCTTTTAGGACCCAAAAATGTAAGGTGTTATGTTTAGACTTCTTTTGGGTAAAGCACTGGCACTAGTTACAAAAAAAGAATGCAGGAGCTCTGAGAAATCTGCAGCATTTTGTCTCCATACAGCACAGAAACAAATGCATTACTAAGCTATCTAGCAAGCTACAGTCACTGGATATTTTGAATTCAGTCACAGTTGACAGTCTAAACTCCTCAGTGTGTATTGGCACTTGTATAGAATGTGATTGCTTTTCCAGACAAGAATAATCTCTATAAAGCATATTATACCATCTGAAATTATATTATCACATTCTGGAATTATAGCATCATCTGGAATTTTTACAGACACAAATAAAACGCAGCGGTGTGATCACAGCAGACTGCTGTGAATAATGGCTGTAAATTGCAACTGTTTAACATGGTTTTAAATCCAGAACCTGAAAGCTGGTGGAGTTTTCTCCCACTGAGATTTAAATCTTTTTACATTATGTAAATATCCCAGTTGAGTTCTGACCTATAAGTCTGCAAAGAGATCTCTGAAGCTGTTTGGTTTTGCCTTGCAGATATTTCTGTGCACATAGAACCACTGTCCTTCTCTTTCATGCTACTATGCAGTTCAGATTAGACAAAGTTTCAATTCATTTAATTCATTAATTCATTGACTTGCCATCCTGCTCTCACTTTTTAAAATCACTACAGATGTTTGCCTGGATATCCATGGCTATATTTCACCCTAAGACAGGCTCCACTTTCCAGGACTCTGTGATTTGTGAGGACTGCAGGTTTAAGGTAGAAAAAAAATATCCACAGGATATTTAATTTTAAGACACACCCTGTTTCTGTCTGTTTACCCTTAAAAAATAGATGAGAACTGACCAGCAAGTGATGGTGTCATCTTAGCATCCTACCTGGTATGTTAGTAAGCATATTTGCACAGGCAAAAGTGTGCTCTTACTGCTGTCCTGTTGTTACGTAGACAGAGTTGGTAAAAGTGCCTCTTCTCTGGGGCACCTGGAGACATTTTGCCAGTGTCCAGCATCACTCTCTGACAACCTACTCTGACTGTGAGCACAGCTGATACATAGGAACTGCTCCCGTGTGCTTCATAATTGTGGTCCCTTCTCATTCATGAGACATCACCTGTTCTTTCAAAATTCGGTATGGAGGAGCAGAGATGACATGTGTAAAGATTACAGGCAGAGGCTATGCTGTTGAAGAAGGAAAGCATTACCACTGCTACATTACAGCAACTTGAGGAGCCACATTTCTCCCTGTGATCACCCTGTCTCTTTGCAGCTTTGGTGATGAGAGGGCAGCACAAGGTGACATCATCAGTAGGGAAGTGGCTTGTCTCCATGGGATCTCCACCACCTTGCACACTCCCCACAAGATCACTGTGGGAGGGAATGAATGGTGTTAAACTTCCCTGGGTCCAGTGGGGAAGCCCTCGTCAAGTTGGATCCCCTCTAGCATGGGGCACACCATGACTCTGAACCACCCTCTCCCTCTCCATTTGCTGAAAAACTGAGATGGAGCCCTTCCCTAACTTTTCAGATGGACAAAGTTAGCTTAGCTCTCAGGAATATACTCACACAGGCGTTCATGTTTGCTTGCAGGACCTGGAAGGCACTAATGAAGTACAACTTGTCACTTCCAACCTCAAGACGACTGAAGACATTTTTCACATAGAAGGAGAGGAGCTGATCTCGGACACTGCAGTTTGTCTGAAAACAAATCAAGTAATGATTGATAAATGAACACCTCACAAGTCAACTTTGGCCTAAAATTTCATCCTCATAAAAGCATGCATGTTTAGAAAGTGTACAATAAATGAAACCATTTTTATGAATTTTAGTATCCCATTGACCTGCTTCCTTTTGTTTTACACAGCTCAATCTAACTCTGTGCTTTCTGAAGGAAAAGCAGGAGGGTGCTGTTCTGGCAGGCACAGGAGTACTGGTAAGACCATGAGCAGAAGTGATAGCAACAAATGTACTTAACACACAAAGAATAAATGGAAGATAAATTGGGGAGTTAAGTCATACCATCTTGGTCATTGTGGGTGTCATTTTTCCATTCCTCCACATCAGTGTCCCATGGTATTTGACATGCTGTAGGCCATCCCCAACTGCTGCTCCAGAAAAGACCAGTCATCCTGTCAACTCTGTCTCATATCTGCCTGACCTGTGGGTCCTCTTGGACACCTGAAGGTATTTCAAATGACTCTATGCTTATTTTTAGGCAATGGAATGAAGTATCAGGCGTGAGATTCCCATCAGGAGCATAATGCTGCTGCAGATTACGCCACTCAAATATGGATGTCTGTGTATGGGTCCCACAGCCAAGTGAGGACCCTTCACTCCCAAGGTAATTGGTGAAATCCAAGGAACATCAAAGGCCGATAGGTCTATAGCTAAGGTATATACTGTACTTTATCTTAAGGATAAACCAACTCAGTTGGCCCTGCTGACTAGATCTCCTCATGAAGAAAACTAAAATATCTCACACGCTTACAGTCACTTAAAATTAGACACCTCTAGGTTTGTTTCTCACTCTCATGCTGAGTTACACTGGGAACTCTGATGTCCCTCTTCCAGTGCACCTGCAGAGGTCTAAGCTCAAAGCAGCTCCTTGGGTAACTCAACTCTCTGCAGCATCCTTGGGCTATCCATGGTACTGCACACCCTCACTGGAAGGTGCCTCAGCTGCGGAACAGTGGCGGTGGCTCTGGCCTTCCTGTGAGGGCTGGTGCCTGAAGGCATTGCTGGGAGGCTCACGTGCAGCCAGGGCTCACAGCAGGAGTGAGTGCTACCACAAGCACACTCCTCCCTGATCAACAAATACCCTCACCCCAACTTCCCTGGCACAGCATGACTACAGCTGCCTAGAAAGAAGTGCCTCCAGGCAGGCTGTCCAAATCCACCATTTTCTCCCCATACCATGATCAACGTTCCCTTCATGTCCCAGGGGAATACCCCTTTCTATGCGACAGAAGTAACACTCTTCCCCTGAGCAGAAGACTTTATTAAGCATGTAACTTTCATAAATGTCTTTCCCAATTAAACACAAGAGATTTTTGCATTGGCTGTCATTGCTTTTGATCACATATTCCTGTTTCTATTGACCAAAGGAAAATCAAAGTAAGAAAATGGAAAACCAGTAGTATAAATCTTACCATAAACAGCATTTTTGTAGTCTTTTTAAGCAGTCTCATGGTCTTGATGAGATCCTTCTGTAAAATATAATGTCCTAGTATTAATTAACCCAAGCAGAAGGGAGACAATACCAAGTCTGCTTTGTACAAAACTTAGGAACAGTAATATTAATCTTCATCGTGTTCTTCAGATGTAGGAGGAGGACTCAGTAAATCTGTGTTCCAGTCCTAGCCTAACTACAAATTTCTTTCATGGCAAGCTCATACAACCTCTCTATGCATCTTCTGTGCATCATTTTCCCCACCTTTACAAAAGAAGTAGATGCATTACCCTGTCTCTAAGGACTGTAGAGAATATTCAACTTATTAAAGTTTCCAGAAGCTCAGTAATTAAAGAAGTAATTAAATAAAGAAGCATCTATAAACAAAATAAACTTTTTCAACTAGTGGGATCAACTTACAGGAACAGATGATTTTAAACTAGTTGCCTTGATATACAGGTTCTCTGTCACCTGGGAGAGGAGTCCTTTTCGGCAGGTATGTTTTCCTGTAGGTGAGTTTTTGCCTTCCACGGCAAAAAGACAAAGCAGAAATAAAAAATGCCCAGATCTGAAAATAGAACATACTTTCATCTTCGCTCCCAAATCTTCGAGCCTCTACAGTCACAGCAGCATGTATGATGCAGCCAGACTGGTTAGATGACAGAGGTTAACCTAATTTTGTTAACCCTCAAAGTAGCTTCTTCCCCAAGATGCTCACGTAGATAACCTATTGCTCATGTGGTGGCTGGTTGGTATTTTTGCTGTGCTTTTTTATACATCTTGCTCCACTTTCAACAAATTTGACCACAATCATCTGTGACGTTTTTCTAAACGATATCTCCATATTTACTGGCAACAGGGTCAAGGTTTCCAAGAAAGAAGAACTTCCCTATCATGTGAGAAGTCTTCTTTCATTTAAGTGGTGGTCAAGTGAGGAAAAGCTAGTTGAGCGTTAGTTTAGTTTCATAACAAAGTATGCCAAATGCGTGTTTGGGGAGTTTTTTTATTTTTCCACAAAACCTTGTGGCAGCACTTTTCTGAAAGATAATTGCCCAGAGAGGAAAAGAAAATCTTTCCTAATTTACCCTGAAAAGATTAGAAAATCTGTTATCTATAAGGAAGCTGGACTGCACAGCATTTAAAACTTCCCTGTTCAGTTTTTGAGAAGAGTATTTTTTCCAGGGTATAGCATCTAATAGAAAAGGTGTTTGCTGCCTATTTTAAACTCTGTGATCTTTTTCCAGGGCACTTTGCCCCACTAGGTGCCCTAGGTTGTTTAGTATGAAGGGGAGGACTCCAGGGAGGGCTCTGTGGAAGGACCAGGACATCCTTGGCGACCAAGTCACTTTAAAAGCCCACTGGGAGCCCCGGGCACTGGGAAATAATATGCAAGACCCCAGCATACCCATTGTGAGGTGGTAACAGTAAAATCATAGAATCAGATGATCACTGTTCTGCAAAGGTGGTCGAACAGAGATTGGGCAATCTGTGTCTCTGGCCTGTTTCCAAGACAGCCAAATGATGCAAGTTTCTCAGGTACCACTAAAGACATGCAAGGACATCACTCCAAGGATAGACTTGGAAATCATGAGGTAACACCAACAATGTGAGACTGTTAAGCCAAGAATGGTTTCAAGTCAAATGTCAAGATCCTGGAACTGTCTGCGGTGTGTGCAAGAAGACGAAGGAAGCAGGTTTTGGTTAAGCAAAATATCTCCTTGATACCATTTTTTTGGAAGTAAAAGCAAGCCCTTGAAATATTCATAAAGGACAGAGTTTTTTACTCCTTTAGTGTTTCAAAAGAAACACAGAAGACTTTAAACAGATCAGAGAGAGTGGCTTAAACTGCAATGACTCAGTGACCATGATCTGTCAGATCCAGTGGCAGAGCTGTTCGTCCCTCTGTGGTGCCACCAGCATGCCTGTGCCTGGACATGTCAGCTCTGGGAGAAAGAAAGGTGACACAAGCTGGGTAATGAACTCACTCCAGCCTTGATCCCACTGACTATTAACACTGACAAGCACGCATGCAGCCTCCAGGCCAAATTGGGTTCACATCCAGCTTCAAGGATCCCACCTGTAACAGCTCTGGAAAATGCATTTTTCCACAGAACCATCTACACATCACAGTAGCTTCACCAGCACTGCAGTGCTGATGGGGTCCGGGGACAAAAAGAACCATCAAGGGGAGGCTATATTAGACTTTTGGAAAGTGGAGATGATGGTGACCTGAGGCCTTACGTGCATTTTAGAGCTCATTTGAGCTGTGGTCTGTGTTTAAACACTCTAAATGCTGGTCAGGCTTGCCAGATGAGGTGCACTGAACCTCAGCACACATGGCATGTGGACAGCAGATTAGCCTCTTGCAGTTAGTTTGTTCCTAGAAGAGGATCTTGGTTGAAAGCAATACACTCAGAATGCAAAACTGCCTTGGGTTCCCAAAGGTGTGGTACTCCTCGGTCAACAGTTTTCCTCTTAATGGAATAAATGGGTCATGTAGCCAGTCTGTAATGGCTTTTCATATGAAAATCAATAGTGTTCAACATCTCTGAAACTTCTAATGTTGCTGGAAAACCCTTGAGCCCACAAGTTTCGTTTTGTCTCTTCTGTGAACTCCTATCACCATGCTTACAGAGCTGTAGCAGTGACAGCTTTTCATTGTGTTCTAGACACCTCTGGACGTGAATCAGTAAATGTCTTACTGAATTGGCTAACTTTTCAACTGGGTGGTGTAAAAGGATGCAGATGGATCCAAGTGCAATGTAACCATACTTAAAAAAAGAAACAAAAAATAGGGCTTTCCTATCACTCCTTTCACAAAAAAATTGGGGCTACCATTTAATAACCAATCCAATAAAATCAATTACACTTCCACAATTTTTGATATGATGATTTAATTTCAAGTCAAAAAATAGCCAATATTCTTCAAATTTTTCATGTGTTATTTGTTCAGAACAAAGATGGTCTTTGCTTTCTGGGCCTTGTGTAGCACTTTGAACGCTGTATTTCAGTGCCACTTTGGCACTCAGACATAACTATGATATAAATACTATAGAATACCAAAGAACAAGTATTACTCAGTATTTTAAAGTTATAAGAAGCAGAAGAAAAAACAAATCCAGGGACCAGCCGTTTTACAATGAAGACAGAAAATACCTGCAAAGCTTTGTATGGGCAGTGGAACTGATGTATCCAGAGATAGTCTGAGGACAACAGCAAAGCACACCACAAAACTTGCTGGCTTCCATGCGTAGGCTGGAAACCAGAGAACTTCAAGGAGCCTGCCCCGGAGGAAGTGGGCTCTCTCTCTAATGGAAAATTTTAGATGTACACTATCAGCAAATACTTCAGGAACAATGCAATTCTGATAACACAATAACACACAGTTCATGCGTCACATCTATATAAAATGTGTAAAGATCATGAGAATGAACAAGAAAGAAAATAACTAAGAGAAAAGTGTAAGAAAAACCACCAGAGTAGTCAGCTTATTAGATAAGAAAATCTTGCCTGGTTTACCCTGTGTAGGGACTAAGTTTCAAAGAAGGCTGTGTATGACCTGTGCTCCAAATGAGTGCATGAAAACAACAGCCTGAGGAAGATCTTTCCTTCCCTGCTTATTGTGAGCCATGGAATTGTCCTTATCTACATAAGCTTAGTAGATATTATTAACATTAAATTCTCTTGATCTATGGAGAACAAACACATACATCTACCACTGCTGCAGACTTCTGTTAATCCATTTAAGGGAACAGTCATACGTACTGGTTGTTTTGCAGCTTAAATGGTTTTTGATCTCCATCCACAAAAAGCCTTGTCTAGTTTCTTACTTATGAATTTTCTCACTTTTCACAATTTCTGTTTATTTCATTTCCTGTTAGTATAACTAGAATTAAATGTCGTGTACTTCCTATGAACATTACATTACTCATATTTGCTTAACTGCTGCTAAAGTTATATTTTCTCTTAGGACTATTCTATACTATTTCTTTTGTTTCCTTATCCTGTTTTATTCACTTTGGTCTTCTGAAAAAATAGAAGTCTACATGAAGAGGTGCATTACTTGTCCTCAGAAACAGGATTTGATACATAACAAAGAAGTTTAGAGAGATTTTACAAAAACGGAGGGTGACAACACTACTGTTAGGACATAAAAAATTGAGATACCCTAGTACCTCCCACGGAGAGAGAGGTTTGGAGAAGAGAAGCTCCTAGCATTCAAAACTGAGTCTGCAGTTTTTTAAACATGATTGCAGTGAACACGTAGGTAAGCCCTAAATACCCACCAGTGTTTAAACTCTGTTTCTTGTGACCTTCTATAATAATAGGAACCCCTGGAGATGCTATAGATTTTGTACAAATACAGAACTATTGTGAGCCAATTTCAGTTGTTTCAGACAAGGGTGCCTGAATTACCCATGCAAACTCAGCCCATAGGCACCCAGCAATCCACTACCAGTAGCCTCAGTAGTCATAAATGTCAGGGAAACAACAGAATAGCACAGACAGATGGTACCAGCAGCTCCAGCTTACATATTATACACACACTGCTCTGGTTAGGAAAAATAAACCCACATAAATGAAATAAGGACAGTGCAAAGAAAAAACCACCGGGTGTCCAGGACTGGATATCAGTCTGGTGCCTCTCCCATCCTTACACACAGAATCCCTACATTTGTTCACTTGCATTTCATGATGCCTGTCTGGGTGCCCCTCAACTGCCGTTGCTGAAGAGTAACAAAGGATTCAGGTTGGAAGTGACCTCTGGAAGTCATCTTGTCCAAGACTCCTGTTCAAGAAGAGCCACCTACAGCTGCTTGCCTGGGACTGTGTCTAGTCAGGTTTTGAATATCTCTGAAGATGAGCCTTCACATCCTCTCTGTTCAACCTGTGCGAATTTTTGGCCACGGTAGAAAACTGTCTTACATTCAGGTGGAATTTCAGGGATTTTAATTTGTGGCTATTGCCTCTTGTCCCATCACTGGGCACTGCTGAGAGGAGCCCAGCTCTCTTCTTTACTTCCTCTTCTCAGGCATTGGCACACATTGGTGAGATCTCCTTGACTCTTCCCCAGCCTGAACAGTCCCAACTCCCACTGCCTCTCCTCAGACAAAAGACTCTCCAGTCCCTTAATTATCTCTGCGGTACTTCACCATGAGGTCCACAAATCCAGTTCCCTCAGAAGTTTTTCACTCTATGCCTTACACAAACCTCATAAAAATTTTAAGGTATTAAGTAAAGCAGAAATCAGACTGAAACCCAGATGAAGACAAACTAAACCAAACCAACCCAAAACAAAACAAAACCCCCAAACACAATTACATTTTCCCTGGGCATTTGCACCCCTTTGCACTTTATGTGTAACAACTTTTGAGTAAGCTTCAAATGTGAACTGCTGTAAAACATGCTGTCCCTCCTCTGTCATCCTCAGGACTGGTTCAACTGGTGGATCTCCCTGTGCTACTGGCCTGCTTTGGTGTTTCAGTTTGGTGACAGATGGCTGACAATTGTCTGTCAAGCTAGTTTTACTTCAGAAATCTGATAGGAAGGTTCACTACCTTCTGTCTTTTCAGAGACAGATTACAGAGTAGACTCAGCATCCATTTTGAAACCACGAGGATACTAGAACTAAAATTTTGACTTACGGCACAGAAATAGACAACAAACAAACAGTTTTCTAAGCAGTAGCAGTTTTTATGGCCAACTACTAACTTCTTCAAAAGAATGCTCGGTGCTATCTCAGTAACTCAAGATGCGTCGCAGATGTCTAGTTATGTAGTGAAAAATTAGTAAATTCCACTTCCTAGCTGGACAAGGAGCTGAATTTGACATAAAACCTTTATGTATATAGACTTTACTAGTCACATTCATGTAGTCTTGCATTTGAGAATGGAGATTATGAAAGAAACAGATTTGAAAGTATGTTTGAGCATGTTCACATCATTCCCATCAACCAGGCGAGTGATCTCACTTAGCAACAATAATTCAGCCCCCAAACTCTCTAGAAAACATTTGTTTGCCACCACCAAACTCACAATAGGAAATCCCTGTGCAGCAGTATTTCTGCAGAGTGTACAGATGTGCTCAGCAGTAACAGCTCAGCCTGCCCACACGGGCAGGTGGCTATTCCAAACTCCTTGTTTTCTCTTGTGACATACAGGAGTGTTCAAAAGTCTGTGACCTGCTTTCTCTTGTAATGTCATCATGGCTTTATAGTGGTAAAAAAACCCTAAAAAGGCTGTACTAAAATTACTAAAGGAAAAAGCCAATCTCATGGAAACCTGGGTCTGGTTCCAGGGGAGGAGGATGTCCACAGCTGCTAGAAGTGTGTCAGTTTGCATGGCACAACTCTTATCTTGAAAAGTTTGTCCTCCTTCTAATTTTGTGCACCATTTTCTCAGTTTTCTCTCTCCCCATGATCTTTTTTAACTTTCATCCTTGCTTCTCTTTTCAAAAATTTTAAAGGTTCTTTTTACACTCTGTTCTCTTAACCCAGGACGTTCCTGGGCATCATGGCAATGCCAGCACAGGCTGCCCATACAGCTCTATGAGTAACACCACCTGGGAGCTGGGATGAAAGACTGGCATTGAATCTCTCAGTTGATATGCCCATGCTAATGGCAGGCAGTAAATTGAACCACAATAAGAAAAATCATTCTCTTTTATTTTTGTTGGCAAAAATAGTCTGTCACCAAATAACCACCAAAAAAACCCAAAAAAACACCCCCAACCAAATCAAACCAAAAACTATGTAGGAAATATTTGCTTGCTGTGTATTTCCTTAGTTTCAATAAAGAACTGAAGTCATCCATTTGGTTTGGAGCTAAAGTTTTTGTGTTTACTGAAAGCTGAATCTTAGCTTCAGCCTGACAATTTTGAGCAACAAAAAAACCTCCTGCACAGGAAAACGTGAAAAACTTGCCAAGTCGTCTCTCAGGTCAACTCTCTCATAAGTGAGACTTGTTCCAAGGTCCTGGCCAGTGCTGGACTCTCCCATAGGACATCTGTCACCTTGACTTTCCAGGGAAGGACCAGAGAACACAAGTGAGAGAAGCAACAGTGCAGCAGGGAACAAAATTATTTCCCAGACTGGTTTTCCATTTGGAAGTGCCGTTCTCTCTCCAGTGAACTTAAACGTGTTGGCAATAAATGTGCTTCCCTCTGTTTTCTTTCCCTCAGAAGCATCCTCAATCCCTTCAGCCAGAGGTTTCTGCCAGGGAACCATCTCCCCAGCTTCCATTCAACAGCACTCCATGGCTCCAGACTTTCCACTTCCCACTCTGTATCTTCCTTCTTTGTGGTGTTTTCAATGAACCTCGTCAGTAGAGGTATTTGTGGGGGAAATTTTACTTATTTAATTATCAGATATGGTCACACCTGGTACTTTTTTGCAAGAAAATATATAAGAGCCAAATAATGATTTACTTATGAGAGGTTCCAAATCATGTTAAACCCTATGGCACAGGCCACTAGAGAAGTACCTGATGGTGCTGTAAAATCTGAGTTTCTTATTGGCAGGATTTATAGAAGAGGTTGCATTGTAAAGACTCCTAAAAGTTAGAGAAAAATAAAGTATCACAAAATATAACTAGGAAGAAAGAAAGACTCCACAGATATCAAAATATGCATTGAGATTTTCACTTTAGATCAGGAACCTTTTGATGATTTTCCCAGCTGAAACAACAGAAAAACTTTATTTTAGAAACTTAGGAAATTTATTTGAGAAACCTAAGAAAATGTAGAATGCTGGTTATATCTAACTTTGGATAACTTGCTTGTTTGGAATGTCACTCTTTAGCCTATTTTCAGGGTCTACTTTTTACTCAGTATGTAGCACAATATGTAAATACATGCACAACACTTTAAATTACAGAAATGTTTTAACAGATACCTTCTTTAAGAGCTTCTTGAACAAAACAGAAATACCCCATCTCTTAATATTTGTAGATTTAGTAGAGCTTTCAGAGAATCCTTATGTGCATAAGTACAGTTAGAGATCTGAGCACTGACTTTGCGAACTCCTATGCATCCAACTAAAATTGTAACTGTGACAGAAGTTTAAATCATCAAATATGCTTGTAGGAGTGAAGCAAAACTAATTAGTAAGTTCCTAGTTTTCTCCATATGAAAATAGCTACTTTTAATTTTCTAAAATATTGTTTCCAGAGGACAACAAATGGACACTTTTTTTGGGTTTTTTTTCCAATTTAATATCAATGCTGGGCTTACCAATTTTTGAGTTTCGAGGAGAAAATCAATCTTATGTAGAAAAGCAGAAAAACATTTTAAAAATCCAAATTTAAAAGACCTTTCAAACTTAATTAAATCTTCAGAGCTACCATTTACTACAAAGAAAAAGCAAAAAAATCCTTTGCCATAATTTTTCTGATTATTTGTATTGCTTACATCACCAGAAAGAGATTAATTCTATAGCTCACTGTGTGGGCTGGAAAAATTGCATGGCAGTCTTGATTTTAATTACTTCTTTCCCCATCTCTAAAAATTTTCAGCACTTGTACCCATTTGTTAAGAAGCTTTTATCAGTTCCAAATACACTCTTCATGGGTTTTAAAAGGTTTCCTCACTTTTCTGGTTTAGGTTAGATTATTTGAAAGCAAATTTTTACACGTGACAATTCTTTTTCTTGAGAAAAGGTATTTTTGTACCAGATTTCACTTCATTCAGCTCAGCAGCTCCATAAAAATCACATTTGTTGCCTTGATCTTCAGCCAACATAATTCAAAACTCTCAGGCAAGCCCTGCAAAGTATTCCAGGTCTGAAATGTTTGCCCAAACCTCTGAACATTTGAAAATTTATTTTTACTGATCTGTCACTCTGGAAAAGCAAACATTTTATTTATCATATGCTCCTGTACCCACACAGCAAGGAAAAGGAGATAATTTATCAATCTCTTATCTCTGTTTTGATAATGAGGTTGCGGTATAAGCCTAACCCTATGCTATAAGGCAAAGCGTCGTACTGCAGGTCTAAGAAATTCTCTGCTTTACTCTTCTGCAGTGTAGAAAAGAGCTTCTCCTGTCTTCCTATTTTCAGAGAAACCTCACATATTCACTTCCCCTAAAAAACATTCTGTCATTTATTCATTTCCAACGTCACTGGATTACCAACAGGAAGTGAAGTCTGTGACTGCAAAATCCAGTGGAAAACGGCTAGGAAATGAAAATTGAAACCTGATGCAGTTACATTCTTACTGCCAAAAGCTTTCCAAAGTAAAATGGCACAGAAAAAGCTGCTTGATTCTGGTTCTTTCACTTGCCCTTAGCTTGACCCATGAGCAGCATAAGACCCTGAATCCATGCATGGAATTTGTAAGGCCAGCCACAGACCACCCGAGGCTGGATGTCTGAGCCAGTGCTCGTTATGGGAGCTGATGGAGGGACCAGGCTCTCACCTGCCTGCCACCCTTGCTGCTGGCAGGGCTGGAGACGGGCTCTGTGAGTGCCCGTGGGCAGCACCTCAGCTTTTGCTAGCTGGTTTTCTGGCACCAAAGCTAGGGCAGATGACTCATACGAGGCTACTATCAAAATGAGGAGAATATGTGGTGTTTCAGCAATTTGTAGGATCAGAGTCTTGGTCGCTGATTTGTTTTGAGTTCCCAGTCATTGCCCAGAAATCCATGTCATGTAAGAACTGAATCACTGGCAGCTATTAAAATGAGAGCACAATGAAAACACTGAGCAGCTCCGTTTTGGAGGCTTCAAGCTCGCACATCAAGTTAAACCAGATATCTCATGTGCGAGTAACTGTCTTGCATTTTCTGAGCCACACGTGGTTCCCATCAAGCCAGGATGCTTTCCTAAACTTAATCAAACCTCCATTACCTACAGGAGAAATTAAAACAGTGTTGATGTTCACGTTAATGACTACAAAATTATCGTATTTTTTGCCAAATGCTGTCCTTGATAAACAAGAACTCTCTATTTTTGAGCTACCAAAGTAAAAATAAGCCTCAGAGTTGATAACCCCTAAATCTGGTAATATCTACCTAAAATCTCAGTCACACAAAGTATTTATTTGGTGACAAAATATGAAAAAGAGAGAATCTGAAATTTTTTCCCCTATTTCAGGAGTCACATTATAAAGGACAACTACTAAAGGAGAAAAGCTGGTCAAACCAGAAACTTTACAGACATGTTTGGTAAGAAATATTAACCTAGACAAGGACTGGATATTTTTTGGCCAACAGTACATACAAGGTCGCTGCAAAGACAAGCAGCATCTAAACTTTATTTTGGAACCTCTGCTTCCCAAATAAGTGTTGATACACTATATTTTCTCAGACAAGCCTTTAATAAAAGCAGTCCAATTCATCACTTCCATTTTAGCATCTATGTTGAAACCTTTCTTTTTTTCTGTGGCTTTTTTTTTTTTTTTTTGGCAATATAATTAACCTGATAAATACACAAACTACAAGCCTAATCTTACATACTTTGAAGTCAACAGGAGTTTTTTTTCTACCTTCTATGGAGCAGGACCAGATACAGGATGAATCCATTGGGGAGCTCTTACATCACAAGGCCTAATCAGAAGGTCAGTCTTCATGATTGCACAGTTTTAGGCTTTGCCACAGACACATGATTGCCCCATTCTTTTCACATCTTAAGGAGCATCATCACTATTCTTTAAATGTGCAGTAGGAGTCAGAAATCTTTCTTTTGTAAAAAACTGTAGAACAAAATAAACTTTAAATCGGTGCAACTTTGCAGTTTTTGGAAAACAACCTCACTTTGCATCCAGTCATTTGAAACTAGGTCTGCAATTTCCACAGGGAAAGCCTTACTGGTTCTTGAAGAAACAACCATACAACAGTTTCAAGTAAGCTAGTTAAACACATATTTATCAGTCTATTTTTTTTCAAAATATTTTTATCCATGCTGCTGTGAGCTGAAGAAAAAATATTTTTCATTTAGAAGATCTGCCCTTTTTTTTTTCTTATTCAAACCTGGATAAGAAAAATGGCCAGATCCTGGAAATATTAAATCTGTGCTTTAATCCTTCATACTGAAAAAATGTTTACATTTAGGTCCCATGAGTTAGTTTGCTGAGGATAAATGGTTCTTCTCAATATAATTTTTATTTTAATTTCTCCTTAGGGGAGGAAAGATGTAGGAATCTTTTATTTTCAAACCATTCATCACTGAATTCCAAATTAAATTCTAGAAATTGACATGTGTGAATCTGGCCAGGGATTTATAATTTAAAGGTTAACACACAGAGTGATTTCCTAGACTTTAGAAGAAATCTTTTCACTTACATTGTTGTTCAGCACTTTTGTTAGTGGTGAAGTTCATGCAGTTACTCTGATAATGTCTGCAGCTTTGTGTTAACTATGGAAAAGGTGTCACAAATGGAAAATGGATACCTGCTGTGAGTCAAAAGTGCCATCAGCCTTAGCATAGTCTGTATTTTGTAGTTTACCTCACCCAAATTAGGCTTTCTAACAAATTCTTGAAAGGCACAGGATCCTGGTCTGTGGTCCCTTGGGAGGTTACATTACTTTCCACCCCAAATATGTTACTTTATGTAACATATTTTTGGGTACTGGCCTGCCAAGAATATTCTAGGTCCCACAGAACTGCACTGTAGGTTTTTCCTTCTTTCCATGATCATTACCTTGTTCCTGGCAGTATCCTACATAAGCCTGAGATTGACTTTAATATTTCGGCTGCACATTAGCAGGCTGGTTCTGTTCCCAGTTACACTGACTCTACAAACACCCTTACTGATGATGACTGAAAAGTTTGTCAGGCACTTACTGCTGTTCAGTGCAGTCCATACCTTCTGCAGAGCAGCTGAATTGTTTAGATAACTGTGCTTTAAACCACAAGCTGACATAATCACATGCCACATCATTTACTTATGAACAGGATAGCTTCAACATTTTGCATTGCCTTGAATATACCTCCAGCAGCAAATTGGAAATATCAACCCTGTATTATTCTAGGTCACTTGGGGAGTATATATTCATACACTGAATATGTAAATCTCTTAACTGAGTAACACTCCAGGCAATTTGTTTAAGACGTTTCCTAAAGTGTCATCAATACTTACTCAGCAGGATGTGGAAACTTCTGTTCATGTTTTGGGTTCCTCTCTTTGCACAATATGACATTTCAGAGGCAGTTTTATTAAATGCATTATAATTATCTGTGTAGGGAAAAAAAGCACTTGTTCTGGTCACCTAATATAAGAGAAGGGGAGGAAAAGTCAATGAAATGCAAATTTGACAGCAGAGTGATCTGTGAATTTTTGCTCAGGAAGAGGTGCTGCAGCCCCTACAGTGGAGGCATCCTCAATGAAGGACGTGGAGCATGTGCTTTCCCTAGGGTTGCTGGTTGAGGACCTCTGGCAATTACAAATAGTCCACGACTTAGAGGTAGAAAATGGAAAGGAAAATAGGGCAACGGAAATTAGAACTGTGTGAATAATGGAGTTTCTCTTTGGTGACCCAACCGAAAAATTAAACCAAAATAATTCATTGTGGGTAGGGCCAAAGCACTTGTCCAACTCAAAATGAAAGACCTCATTTTGCTTTCAAATCTCTTTTCAACCTTTGAAAGAAATGCACATAAAACCAAAACACTGATTATTTAGAAAATGTCAGAACGAAACATTTCAGCAAGATTTTCCTTTTTTGAGCTGGAACTATTAACTGAATAAAAACCCAGCTTGCCTAACTGAAACTACACTTTCTTTTGGTCAGTAATTGCTTGTCCCAGACATTTCCTCCTGTTGTAGGGGAAACCTACTCCAACTTCTACTTCCTTTGTCTGTTCAAAACTGACCATCACCACCATCCTTCATACACCCGCAAGTCACACTAACCCTGCAAGAAAACCTGAGAAGGAAATTCTGCAAAGTTTGCTGTGTGGCATTTCCAGGGCTCCAGCTCATGAGGTTTCAGTGGTAGAATCTTCCAGCTGGTGGTTTTTAGGGTTGGAGAAGTTAATTAGTTTACTTCATTTTTACATTTTTTGTGGACAAATGGGTTTTAATCTGTGTTTAGCCCCAGGGTGGAAAACTTGAGAGTCTGATTTGACATTTCTAGGTAGGGCAACCCAACAAGTTGAGAATATCGAAGAGACCTAAAGGAAGTAGAAGAAGGAAATAAGTTATTTATCCATTTGTGAACAAATTATATCAATAAGGAACAGCATGTATGTAGCTTATGGCCTCTATTTATAATTAAGGAACAAAACAGGTACTTTTAGGGCAAAGCCATGTTATCCTGCCCAAAGTCACAATCTTTATAAACCTCTAATGTAGACCAGAGAAGTGACATCTGTATAATTCCTCTTACCCTCCACTGACTGTAAAGGGAGTCAGATGTACTTCAGGGAAAGACTGTGTATATCAAAGGTCAGTGAAGTGAAGTGAACTGCTTATTTGGTGTTTAAACTCCCTCCCTTTGCTGTCAGCTCTCACAAGTTTGAATGATAAGAGAAAGGATGCTGGCCAACAGCTCTTGAAAATATCATTCCTTATCCCACAGGACAGGAAACATATATCCACCTGAATATATAATAAAGGTTAAATCCCTGAACTGTCATGTGGTACCAGATCCTGGCTGCCTGTCATTAACGGGTCACTTCTGCCTTGACTGTGAACAGGCATGTAAATCATATGTTGTGATACGCAAATTAAAGTGTGGAGAAAAATAAAGCATGTTGAATACATCTAGTTTGACAAGTAACAGGCACCCATCACCCAAATGGATCATATGCCAGTCTAATATGTGATTTCCCACAAGAAAGTGTTATGATTTCAGTTCACACAAACCATGTTCAAAATAGGTATGGATGGATGCTTTTAAATGCATCTTTAAATTGCTCTAGTTCAGGAGCAACATTTTTTAAATGTGGACAGGATACTTTATACAGGATACAGAATACTTTATACAGGATACAGAATACAGAAAGCCCTGATGAATAAATGGTAAGGCCTTCTCCAAGAAGACTTCAGCAGTTGCTGAAATCTGCTATTACATATTTCCTATGGCTTTCTGGTGATTTGGATGCTTTTCATCCCCTTAACCTTGGTCCACTCACCAATTTCTCTGTCTACACCAGGGCAACTCTTCTGTCTATGCCCAGGAGACACTGATGAAGGACATGACATGATAATGACAGATTAAACTGTGTTTCAGGGACTTGAGGTTTCCTTCTCTCTTGGAGTTTGTGTTGAGAATAGGTACCAAACATTCTCTTCTGAAGGACTCTCAGATCCCTGATGCTGCAGAACACCATTTGTGCTCCGTGTGCTGTGGATGGGCAGTGGGAATGCAGAGCTCTGAGTTTTCATCAGCAGCTGCCGCCTGTTTGTCTCCATGTCATCTGACCCACGGACAATTTGGGTCTTTTCCCCAGCAGCTGTTCAAGGGGGGACCTTGTCTCTGACCCTACCAAGGCAGACCCAGTGAACCAAACCAAGGACTTTCAGGAGTGATGCTGTTTTTCCCACCATCCCCCCCCTACAAAAAAGGCTGACTGACATGCTCCCCACTAAGCCCTGGCCTGTGAGAAGTCAAAATTGCAGGCTTATGGTGAAGAAGCATAGCCCCAGACAGAGCTTGCATCCTTTCTGGGTACAAGAATACAGCCACTAGTTCAGCAGCGCCACAGGTACAATGTGTATCATCTCCCTTGTGTTTGAAGAAGAGACAAAAGCTCTGCAAATTGAAATATTTGAGGACCAAAATATTTATTATAATAAATTAAATTGCAAGCATTTATAAAACACTCCATCTGCATATAAATATCACACAGCAGTGTTAATTTCTTGTAAAGCTTCATAAATACATTTCCTTGGGTATTTTTCAGTTAATCTATATAAATAAAAGTATTGTATAATTATTACCTTAAAATAAGTTACCATTAAATACAAATGAAAAAAATTATTTCTGAACTAGTCTGAAATACCAGCTTTTCGGGCAAAGATCAGAAGGGGGCAACATATGCAAGACAGATTTCCAACTAGAAGGCTCAAAACATCCTGGCTACTTATCACTGCCTTGATCATAGCTGGTTCAGAAGTGTCAAATTTCGGTATATAAAAGACAGAAATGGTTGCCTCATTCCTATGGAGATGAGGAGAACAGAAGAGTGCTTTTGTAAATAACTAATGCCCTGTGTTGCAATGGAGAGGCAGTGTCCTGGAGTTTTCATTTTCAAAGAAGGCAGCAATATGCATCATCTCTGCCACTTAGTTTGCGAGTTTTGACACAAGTGAAAAATATACTGCCTCTGGGGGGAATGGACGTAGTTGCAGCTAATCAACTTGAGTTATTGCAAGAGATCTGCAGAGACATCTCTTCAAGCCTGATCCAGAATTTTTTCAGTTTTTCTTCTTGTTCCCTCCCTTTTTTGGGGCATCAGTACAGGCATTTTCCATGTAGTCAAACAGTAAATCCAGCTCTCCAATGGCTTTAGTTTTTCCATTTTCTCCCAACTAGAAAAGAGCAGAATGCAAATCTTAGCAACTCAGAAAACTGAAATTGGGATTGTCACAGAAACTGAATCAAGAATTTACTTGCCTAATTCTCTCACATAGTTCTGTTAGAGTTATTATATCTAAGATACAAACTCATTCATTCAAATCAAACTAGCATGTAAGTTTCCTGCATCCTAGCTTTTGAAGATTTAATTACCATAACACATGCAGAGAGCTAACAGGACAAGTGAGGGAGGGCTGGAAGGGGAAATGTCACTAATCCCCTATTTAATGCCCTTGTAGGCTTCACCTCCTAAATAATCTCCAGAGTTTGTTTCATAATTAGGTCAGCCTTAATCCAACTAAATGACTGAGGTTTGAAACGGCTCTTTTTAAATGTTTGGAAAAAATGTACCTGTTCCATTTTGTTCTTCATTTGTTCCAGGTTCTTTTCAATGTGCTCTTTCTTTCCTGAAAATTTCTAGAAGAAAGAAAACATCCAGATATAAGACTGACAGCTATGTGATGTACTTTTTTTTCTTTTTCACACCTTTCTATTAACTCTGACTTTCATGTCTTTGATCTGAGGTTTCCTTTCATACCACTGCCTTTTTGCCACTGTTTGTAGCATTCTGAGATTCAGGAGCAGCAGTGAGAGTCTGAGGGAAAGCAACCCAGTGTTACTCACACAGCTTCTCAGCTCCGAGGTCAGGGATGCCAAGAACTGTGCCACCTCCTCAACATAAGGGTACTGGTTCTTGACTTCAGTGAGGAGAACATCTTTTACTACGAACTCCACAACCCTCTTCATCAGGTAGCAGCGGTTGTTTTCCTATGTATGAAAGTAAGAGGTTAAATGTTAAATTAAATCATGTTAAATCAAGGCAAGAGATCGCTGAGTGCTGCAGAGGGATGCAAAGAGCAGACTCCTCATGTAAGGCTTACCCTGATGTTAACAAAGAGCTGCTGCCCAATCAATCTGTTGTCCGTGTCCTTGTCTGAGGCACTGGCCTGAGAGGAAAAGAAGGAAGTGTCAGGTGGCAATGGGAACCTCACCTAAAAATGAATAATAAACCCTAAAGTTTTCATCAGTAATGAAAGTGCAGGTGAAATGTGGGAATGGACACCACAGTCTGTCACAGGTAGATAAGCTTGGACATTGTGTCAGTTTCTCCCCTCTGGGTGAGATTCAAGGTCAGTATCACACGAAAATAAATAAGCTGAAGTCTGAAATCATGTCCCCCACTTAAACATCAGAAGTCATTGTGGTTATGATGACTAAACCAGATGCTGCAGGTGGCCGACCTCATGGTCATGCACAGCACTGGTGGGAGGTGCTGCAGCCCTCGATGGTGTACACCCAGGGAGACCCACCCACGGCAAGAGCAGCCCAGAAACCTGCCCTAGCAGAGCTCAGATGCCTGAGTGTCTGCTTGGCCGTGACTGCAGTCATGGCCCAGCTCCAAATGGACTGGGCAAACTGAGATTTAATCTCGTATTTCACAATTTGTCCACTTTGGCAGCAGCTGCTTGAAGAGAAGAAGCTGTGCTGTTCCAGGGGCTGCCTTTCCCCTGGGGAGCAGGAGGAGGAGAGGCAACAGCTTCCCCTGGCTACACAGCCAGCAGGCAATAGACTGCTCCACACACCCAAACTCAACCTTAACTGCAAATGCACATTTTTTTTTCTGGAGAAAGACATGGGAAAGAGAGAGGAATGCCAAAGGCTAGAAGCCAGGGCACCAACAGAGGAGCAGGTTCTCAGATCCCACCATGAAGAACACGTGGATGACTGTACCGTTTTAGCCAGGGTGTAGGTGCGGTTCCGGATGTAGGGCTGCTGGAAGTTGATCTTCCTGAGCCTGCAGGCATGATGGGCAGTGGAAGCCCCTTTCAGAGGCAGAGAGCTGGTGAGAAGAAGAGGGAGACAGCAACAGCAGCAGAAGAAGACCCATCCTGGGAAGCTCTTGGGTGAGGTCTGCAGGGAGGCCATGGCTCACGATGTGAAATCCTCTGTCCCAGCAGGCTGCAGGTACAGCACTGAGCTCTGATGTGGGAGAAGGCAGCGTTAGCACCAAGGAGAGCGGGCGAAGCAAAGTGAGAGCAGCACAACGGCTGCAAGTCTTACCTTTGCTGTGATTCTTGATGTGCTCTGCAGGAGGTGAGCTGCACCTTATATAGGGCCACCAGCATCTCTCAGCTTTTTTTTTTTTTTGGGTACTGGTGGTGAAATAAAAATGACATCAGCAAGTCTCTTACCTTTCAGTATCCTCTTCTGAGAACTACCTAACCACTTCTAAACCCACAAATACAACTTCAAGGCCATCATAATCTTTAGTTTCCTATAAAAAAAAACCCCAAATATTAATGTGGGGAAAAGCAGGGGGTTTTACCAGGGTAGGAATCCTGAATTCTTTTTGCATAAAAATATCTGAGAATTTTATGAATTTGTGCCTCCTGTCCCAATTATAATGCACTTACTTGATTGACAAATTGATGGCAGAAAACGTAACTTATCTAAAATGTTTTTCATCCTCTGTGGTACAAGACTGGTTTCACTGCTGCTGACTGGTACACACAAGTGATCAGAGACTGTATCAGAACCTGCGCACTGACCACCTGTGGCTCCTACCCTGAAACAACCCTTTCCCACACTGTGACCCACTAGAGTCACTGGCCATCTGCACATCACTGTGCAATCCTCTCAGAGAGATCAGAAACTGTGTAGGACCAACAGTGCGTTTATCACATGCCTAATTTCCAGATTCCCTTCTTCAAAAATACTGTCCGTATTTAAGGCTGTAATAAGCTATAATAACCAGAGCTGTGGTCATGTACTTCCTTATCCAGGTGATTTCCATGTTCTATGGCTCTTCTGCTAACATGAAGGCAGTGTTGCACCTGCAGTCTGAAATATGACAGTGTGCTAAAGGGAAACTGCGCTCTTTAGAGAGTGCACCCCATCCATAGACAGTAATGCATGAGAACACAGAACTGGTACAAATGTAAACTCCTGGTTGTCTAATACCCACAAGGTACACAGGTGACAAACAGGAGAAGTCAGATCTGGAAAACCAAGGCTTCAGCTCTGCCTCTGAAAGTGAACATCTGAAAACTCTGAGAGTGGGTGTCCGTGTGGCTGGGCTCCATCCCTTGTATCTCAGGTTCTCAGGACAAGAGCCATTATCAACCTTACCCCATGGTCTGAAATGCCCAGATCTTTTTCTTACACCTGAAAGGAAGAGATTAAAGGCTGAGTGGCACAAGGTTTATTCTTTAGCCTCCTCTGATGAATCTGCAGCATGAATTTATCCCTCCATGTCCTGCCTCCGTTGCCCTTAGACACCTGCCACATCAGCTCTGCACAGATCTGTGCCCTTGAAGCTGTGCCCAGGAGCCATCATCACCACCTTCTTTTCCGTGCCCCTCTCAGGTACCCATTCCCATGACCAGCCTCCAACAGCATCTTGACTGCAGCAGGCAGCAGAAAGCAAGTCTGGACCCAGGATGTCAACAGTCTAGTTCACACCCAAATGTACCACAAAGCTACTCAAGAATATATTTCTAAACTCTTTTCCACATATGTTTCATTTGTCAAGCTAATAGTCCCAGTAGGGGTACAGGTTAATGAGAAGATGAAAGCCTGAGTTTTACTGAACCAAAAGACAGACTCTAAAGACCAAACTGGGAGAATCCTAACAGCTAGGCTGCTTTGAATAGGATTAACTTTCCCTGAAATGCATTTTGTAACTCCTCCCCAAGTGCTAAACAGCATCTGATAACCAAAGTCTGCTTCTAACTGAGGTTTCTCCATCAGCTCCTCCATCAGAACTGAAGTTCCATACCCGGAACAGGAGCTGTGGACAGGCATTCAGACCCTCCCTGGTTCAGATGCCCTGTCCTCTTGTCCTTCTGGCAGATGTTACCTCTCCATCCCTTTGGTCACTTACTCATCAGACACAGATCCAGCTTGCCTGACCTCTTTTTGTGGCTCCAGTCCCATGAAAAGGGTGCATGACCTGAGCTAAGTGGTTGGTGTGCCACGCTCATCAGTTCAAACCATTGTGAGGAGCACACTTCATCCCTAACATCACACATGTCCTGATGGATATTTAAACAACATCAGGCACATTAATGAGGAAGTAGATGCAGAATCTTTCTTCTGCCGTTTTTAATGCAGTCACTACAGGATCTCTTCTGTCTTCCTGCTCTTTTATTTGAAACCACACACTGGGACATACTATTTTCATTGAAAACCTTAAGTTAGCTTCCCATCTGTATTGTCAGCCATGCTTCTTTTTGGTTGTGCCATCAGTTGGTTGTGCCAACAACCGTTTCAGTTGTCTGGTTTACCTTGCTATTTTCCAGACACTGAGAGATGCTGAAATGCATATTTCAAATTCATTAATTTGTGTTTTGCTAATTCCCTTTTTATGACATTCCTAAAGCTTTTGCTTTACCCTTTTGTTAGAAGCTGTGAGTTATAACCCTCTTTCATCCCTCTAGCTTACTCTGAGTATGGTCCAGCCCAACAGCAAACGGCCAAGACACTAACATGAGCAGACTGTGTGGTTCCCATGCTCATCAGTTCATTCCTGGCCTCTTCCCAGAACTGTTGGTCCTGGATGTACCACAGAGCTATGGTGTAGCCACAGTCATGGCTAAAGTTATTCCTTCTAACCTATCAGTAGAATTTCTTTGGAAGTGGAGATAGGCCTCCCATTCCCAGGGTCTTGTATTTCTGTTATGAGATTGAACAAAGACGAGACACAGTTACCACCTCTCTTCACTGGCTCACCACACCCCAGATAGGAGATATACATCCAGCAATGTACCCCACGAAAAGATGGGGCTTAAAACCTGCACTAGCACTGGATTTTACTCCAGTCCCCAGCTGAAGTCCAGAGAGAGACTTCAGCTCTGTATTTTCTGCTACATTTGTAAAAGGATTTACCTTTATTCTTGTTTGAGGAGGAAATACAATAGACTTCTGACAAACAAGGTCTTGAACCAGCACTGAGGGTGAACCTCAGGGAAATTGCTTGGCTAGATTCCCCTTCCCAAACAGGCTACCCTGAACTGCACAGCAGGAGAGATCGGTGGAAGGAAAGCTGCCTTTCATTTAAAATGGGGTAGTCTGGGTGAAACCATCACTGGAGGGTCTTGCTTTGTGGAGAAAGAGTAAACTGGACAAAATGCATCTGAAGAATGAGGTAGAAATAATTTCCCTTTCTTATTTCATTATTTTTTTAATAGCTTTCTTGATATTTTTAGTGTTTAAGGCTAGTAGCAATGTTTAAAATACAAAATTCTTACAAGAAAATCTATCTGTTCTGCTTTCATTAATTAAAAACTACCAAAGACCTTTAATCTTCTATAAAGTACTCTCTGTATTTTTTTCAAGTATAATTAATTAAGGAAATCATTTTGAAATTATTCACAGGTCACTTTTCCTCCCTGGTACCGTCCCAAGAGTTAAGAGTCTATCCTATCACTGAACTCACCTATAAACTTTTCAAATCTAATTACGTGGAACTTCCCTAATTCACTAGCAAACCATAGTGGTAAATATTCTCGACAATGACTTCTTGACCCATATTGAAGACACAGGATTTTTTGAGGAGAACTGGACCTCTACATCACATCTGCTTCTAAAGCCACAGACACTTCCTTCTGACTGTGAATGAGGTCACAGGTGAACAACCAATACTGTACTTTGATGTTCAGCTGCTGTGTATCAGCAGCAACATACTAGCATGCAGGAGTTTTCTTGGGCTTTAGTACATTTTCAACCAGCCAGGGTTATACTGCATTATTGGAAAAGTCAGGACTGGCCATTGGGCTAGAAATACCATCAAGAGTAGGCACGTGAAAAAGTGAGCCTGTGTATCATCCTCTTGGATCTTTTATTTGGCAATGAAACTGTCCCCCCTTGAACATTTGTATGAATGGGCCATAGGTCATGTAACACCTAAAACTGAACTCTCAATCTCAGGTTTCAAGTCATAATCATCCCCTCATTTTGCTCCAGCTCATTTGTGAAGCAGTCACCTATCAGCTCCATTTTATCTCAGCTCTTCTCTGCTTTTGCCCAGACTTTCAAACCTTCAAAGATTAAAGTAGACTATCAAACTGTTTCAGCTCAAGCTCCAGTAAAGTCTTTTTGTAGTCTGCTCTCTGCCCAGCAGTGAAAACATCAGTAATGGAAAGCTATTCTTCTCTACAAAACTCGAAAATAAGCTTTTCTGTAATCCAGCCATTCCTCATGGGAACATCCTAGTACACAGGCAAGTGTCTTCTCAGCATGATCATTAGAAATGGCAGAAAGGATTCAGTTTCTACAGAGGAAACGGTACCAATGCAGAGGCCGGGAGAGGACATGTAGCGTTTGACCATTACATTTTTGCTTGTTTTTTTTTTTTCTTTTTTTATGATAAGTTTAATGTTATGTAAGAAATTGTGAGTCCTTTGGAAGAAGAATGAATAGCATTAATAAAATTGCTTAGCCTTGGAATATCTTCAGGTGACTGAAAAAGACTCTGGAATCAGCTCTCAGTACAGGCACTGCTGATTCAGGGTTTTTGCAGATGATGTGTGATTTCCTACCTTCCCTGGCTGTAACATTTTTGTTACACAGAGTAACGCATTTCCTCTGACAGTAACACTTCGGCTTTTATATCTGATATTTCATCAAAGATCTTTGTCGCTGACCTTCACTTGGTTTTGTTACATAATTTTTGGGTCTCCTAACTATAAGATGCTATGTCTTAAAACTGGTATTTCATATCATAAAACGTCCAAGAGGAAGGATGCTCAATTTTGAATTACATTCTGGGACAAAAGAAAAAAAACCAACAAAACCAACAAAGCAACAACCACAGCCACACACACACACAAAACAAAAAAATGCCCAAACCTTCTTGTTTTAAATACTTTATTCTCACCTCAGAAACATTCATATAGTGGAGATACAAGAGAAAGCTACCCAGAGATATGCTGAGACAACACTACTTTATAGCTGCTACCAATGATCTTAAAGTGTTAATACCACGTTATTACCAAGACGACTGATGTAGTAACTTCTACTGAGTCCCAAAAGGATTAGTTAATTAATACAAAAACAAAAACCAAAAAACCTGTGTCAATGGAACTGCAATAGATGTTAGTCCACTGGTCTCGCCTCTTCAGAAAACTCCTGCCAACATCAGTAAAGCATGAACAGAAGTCTTATTAAGACTTATCAATAGCAGCCAACACTCAGTTCCCACAGATGGAAGAAAAGAGAACTGAGACCATGTCAAGGCACACAGCCTCACAGCACCAAAGGCACCACTACTAACCCTTCCACCAGATGGGAACTCTTAATTCAGCATGTAAAGTCACGTATATATTATAAGACTCTGTCACTTTATATAGTGACCTACATGTATCCAACCATGTCTTCTGAACCGTCACATCAGGTGAACTGAAACTTCCGAGCTTCCTGTTAATGTGTGGTGTGGTTGCACAGCCGTGACTCAGTAACATGAAGTGGAATTAATGACATAGAGTAGCTCAAAGAAAACCACTCTAATTGGGAACAGAATTTTGCTAACTGGTTCATAATCCAAAATCCAGTAATAAATAGTTACTCAGGTTAAGAAATAGCCCCAGCACCTTGGTTGACCAAGTACCAGCAGTTTTATCACATAACAGAGTAATTAAATGAAGCCATTTTGAAGGGAAGCAATGTATTTAAGGTGAAGTATCTGTGCCAGACACTGCCCATATACCAGCACTTCCACTAAGACTCAGAGCTCAGCATCTCCTGAGAGCGAGCCCCTGGCAGCTCAGTTATTCAGTCTAACAGAGCCATTACAGTTAGGTGACATTACAGAAGGTGACAGTTCTCACGTCACTAACAGCAGTCTTCTAACTTCTGTCTATCCCTAGGAAGCCAACAGCCCCTGCCCCAGCCCTTCCACAGACCGGGGTTATGCTACTGCCGATCTCCCAAGAGAGTTCTGTGAGTCAACGAGTTTCCTCTTGGAGTGGAGCTATTGTCAAGAATGTGAGATTTATGGGGCCAGAAAAAATAGCTACAGCATAGGAATTATGATGCTGTTTTCCTGGGTTATCTGTTTTTAGCCACGTGTCGTGTAAGCTAAAATACACAAACAGCTGGAGCCAGCTTCCCACTGGAAACGCTAATAAGCACTCCTCACGAGAGCACTGTTCTGGGAACTCACAGGCCCACTCTAGCTGGGGGAGCACTGAGCCTCAGCAGGTTTCCCAGTCCACAAGGGGAAGCAGCAAGAGCTGGGCACCCAATTCTCCAGAACAGGGTGCATCTGCAGGTAAGTGTATGTGTCACAACAACCCAGTAACCAGAAAGGGACCTAGGAAGGGAGAAATCCAAAAGTACATGCTTTCTGGATCCTGCCAGCCTATGCTAATTCACACCCTCAAGCAGGTGCTTTGGAGACATCCCAGCACATGACAGTATTAGACAAAGACACCTTGGGTTTAAAAAAAAAGATATGCATATTATATATACACACACACACACACACACACACACACACACACACATATATATATACACACAGTGATTTAATCACCTAAGCCCCACTAAGACACTCGCTCACTTCCCATTGGAATGGGATGGGGAAGAGAATCAGAAGAGTATAAGTAAGAAAACCTGTGGCTTGAAATAAAGACAGTTTAATAGGTAAAGCTAAAGCCACACACAAGCAAAGCAAAATGAGGGATTCATACACCAGTTCCCATGGGCAGGCAGGTGTTCAGCCCCAGGAAAGCGGGGCTCCATCACTGCATAATGGTTACTTGGGAAGAGAAACACCATCACGCAGAATCTCCCCCCACTTCCTTCCTCTTCCCCAGCTTTGTATGCTGAGCATGACACCACATGGTGTGGGATATCCCTGAGCCAGTTGGTGTCAGCTGCCCTAGCTGTGTCCCCTCCCAACTCCTTGTGCACCCCCAGCCTACATGTTAATGGAGTAGGGTGAGGAACAGAAAAGGTCTTGACCCTGTGCCCAGCAATAAAGAAAACACCTCTGTTATCATCAACATTATCTTCAGCACTATTTCAAAACAGAGCCCCACACTAGCTACTATGGAAAAAAATAACTCTGTTCCAGCGCACACACTCATATGTATACATACACAGAGACACACACACACACCATATGTGTAGATCAGAGTTAAACACATTTAAAAGGAAAAACTCTGAGGTCCACTTGAAACCTTCACAGGTTTACCTTAGTTACCTTGGCATAAGCTTACCTGGCATGAGTGTAAGTCAGTCACATTTACAAAGCTGACATGCTTTACTAGAAGACTTTATCACAACCTCTGAAGAAAGTGGGGAGTAAGAAGCTTGAGTTGTCCTTTTTCCCCTCCACTGAAGAACCATCTACACTAAGCAGGATCTGCTGCCCCGACTGTACCACCCAACTCTCCCTGCAGAGAGCCAGCTCTTTGCAAATGACTGCTCTTGCTCTTACACTTTCAATCGAGCCCCATGAATGCAACAAGCGATGCAACAGGTGTGGAAGCTGTACGCAAATCAGGCCTTGCTTGTTCTTCCAAAGGACTCTCAGTCTTCACACCAATCTCGTCCACTTCTCTGACCTCCACCCTAACATGATACCACACAGGACCACCAAGCCCCATCCTTCAGTTTCCCAGGCACAGCACATTTGACATGCCAAATTTAGGCTTCCTCGATCACTCCATGGGCTTCTCTAGGACACAGCCTGTGAAAGAGAAACCTCACAAGGTCAGCTCACATCCAACACAGATGAACTGTAGGAAATACTAGTACGTTTAGGAAGTTCATTCACATTTCTGCATGGAACTCCAGATGTCCTTCTTTGACACAACAGAAAAATTGAATCAAAAAGCAAACCAAAACTCAGGATTTCCATGAAACTAGTTTTCTTGTTACCTACCATCCTCTGACTGCTCTTCAGGTTTTGCTCTTGGTGTGATCACTGCTGTTCTGATTAACACTTTCCCACTGGGTTCCAATGCACAGAAAACCAAAGAAATGACTGCACACCTAAAAGTTAACAACAGCTCCACCACGCTACTCTCTCTTCCCTAGGCTCCGGTCTGCAAAGGTCTGAATAACTGCTAGAATCAGGACATTAATTTTAGGCCACTTACAATTAAAATTACTGTTTGGCTAGTTTTCTTTATCACACATTTGTGCGCATCTAGAAAATGAAAAAATTTTTCTTCAGGCTACAGTAAAAATTGGCCAACAAGGTCACAGAAAACTTCCACTTGCATCAAATGGTGATGGGGCTCCTTGCTGACAAATTTTACAAGATGGTTAAGAATTCCTGTGACACTAGAATGTTAGGTGTCAGCTCACCCTTGCAGAAGAGGAAGATGGAATGAATCAATATGGCATCACGGAAATAAGCACACACTAAATTGTTCAAAGAAGCTGTGCTTCCTACCCCATCTTTGATTTGCTCACTGAGTATTACGGATTTGGAAATCCCTTTTTCTTCCACTGTTATCTGCCAGAAAGCAATGACACCAGAAGTCAGATAAGGAGAACGTATTAGTACCTGGGCTCCAAGAATTTTTGAGTGAAGGAGAAAGCTGGTGGCTGGTAAATAATTTCACTTCTTTCACCTTTCTGCAACACACACTGGCTTTTGGGCTGTGGCCCTTGAGTGCAGAGGGAATTCCAGCTACCTGCAAGACATTGGTGAAGCCAAACCTGTTTTCAGAAGGTTGTTGCTCACTACACAGGAATCCATCAGCAATACAGTAGATGTGGATCTATTAATCCAAAAAGGCTGAAAAATCCCTATACAATATATTCATAGTGCCTTAAGTATCACTAGAAGACTACTTACTGAGTGGCTTTGCGACTTAATCAGACTGTATATACAAAACCAGACAGAGAACCACAGAGTAAGCTGAGCTGGAAGCCCCCAAGGATCACCAAGTTCAACACCTGGCCCTGCACAGGACCATTCCCAAGAGTCACACCATGTGCCTGAGCGCATTGTCCAAATGCTTCTTGAACTCTTGACAGGTTTGGCGCTGTGGCCACTGCCCTGGGGAGCCTGTTCCAATGCCCAAACACCCCCTGGCAAAGAACCTTTTCCCCATATCCAACCTAAACCTCCCCTGACACAACTTCAGGCCATTCAGAGTCCAGTCACTGGTCACCACATTGAAGAGGTCAGTGTCTGCCCCTCCTCTTCCCCTCACAAGGAAGTTGCAGACTGCAATGAGGTCTTCCCTCACCTCCCTTGGCCAGCTGGCAACAAGTTGGGAACAGCAGCTGAAGACACTCAACACTTACTGACTGGGTCAGTTATAGATACACCGGTTTTGTAAATCTTGACCTTAAGTTGACAAGCTCACAAAGTTGTTTATTCCTGAGATACATCTCCTATTGGCAACTGCCTTCCTCATTATTTATCTGCTTGGTCTCTCCACTTTCAAGGCTTCTACGGTTTCCTTGACAGAAAACAAGACACATTCCCTATATAGCACACACTTTTAATTATTACAAAGGGTGCACTTTTGAACATACTTTCCATGTTCAGCTTGCTTGAAAACACAACAGGAAATACGTTTGAAGGCTGGTCTGAAATAATTGGAAAAACCAGAATCCCTCTTGAACAAGATAAACAATAGCAGAGAACAGGCATAAAGAATTTATGCCTGCCTTGAAGACTACAGAACACACTTTGGCACTAGCCTAACTCAAAACCAGGTATTTTGCCTACACTTCCCTTTAAATACTTCTGTCTAAAAGTAAATTCAATTAGAACATTTCAGGCAAATGCTAAAAGTTGTTCAGATGGGAAATACTGTCCAGTGATGTGTGGGACACCAGGAACTTTCATTCTAATATCTCAATTGGTGTGTACCCCCATGCAACAAAAACGTCTCCCTCCTTTACCATGCCTACTCTCTCCCTGGCAGAAATCAATCAGGTACCATACTGCACACATCTAACAAACTCAGAGCTACCCAAGATGCACCAGACTCATCTGTACCAGTAGAGACAACACTATTAAGCAAAGCTGGTACACAGGGTGTTGTAATATCTATGACTTACAGGCCTCAAAATCAACATGCACAAAAACTCCTGACAGAGCTGTCAGATAGCCAAGAAACCCACGCAAACACAGAAAAACAAAGAAAGAGGACACAGTTCATACAAGTCAATTAACAGGTATCACAGAGAAATATGGGATGATGAGAGCTCTTGACCAGGAAAACAAGGAGAACATGTTGAATATGAATAATGTAGATAGACACAGCAAAACTGATGCAATCACATCACAGCAACATACCATCCTAAACAAAAATATCTCCCCTTCTAGCCATTACGTTTTCCAATACAAAACTATCATTTTAGAGGAAAAACGGAAATTTTTATAAATGCTGTTGCACCTTTTCAGTTTCAGTAGAAACTTTATGACCAATTATACCTGACACATTACAGAAAAATCCCAGAAGTCCTTGAGATAAATAACTTGATTTGTTTCAGACAACTCCACTGGTAGGAAGCTACTGTAACACACAATTTCTGGAAGAAGGGAATACTATTTTCTAACATCATCACTACTGGATAGCACAAATTCACTCACTCATTACATCATTTGTTGGGGACTGATCCTTTGGGCATTGCAGCCTTTCCAGCCTGTGTAGCACCCATCTGCTTTGAGTCACCATTTAAAATACCTGTAGTCACTTATGATTTCTAGTGTCAACATATCTAGCTTTAATAAATTACTCTTTCTGAAGATCAGCTCTGAGGTAACATCTTGTCTTTCTGAAGTCCACAGATATTCCAGCTGAACAGGTGAAAGAGAGAACTAAACAGTGAAGTGCCAATGTAATAGGCTCTGCCAAATTATCCAGCATAACTTAAAGAGAAACAAAGCAAACAACCATTTTTATTTTCAGTAATATGCATACATAATTGCATACAAAATCAAAATGCAATCAAGTGTGTACAAATTTCAAATTATTCTTGTATAAAATTTTCAAATGAAGTAGTATTAAAACATGAAGCCACAGATGAAGAACCAAACTGCTTGCTAGCCACCTATTTCCTCTACTTAATTTTAACTTGTCTGCATCACTTGGAAAGATAAAATGAGCTGTCAGCATAAATCACAACAGTTTTCACTGCAACAATCATAATGATATCAGTCTCCCCGAAACAGGAAACTAAGGTAGGAGGTAATTAAAATATCAAAGTCAAGAAAATAACACTCTTTTGAGTTTACTTAAAGAGATCACTACTCCTAAATACCTGAGTTTGAAGTGGAGCTGGGGAACACCACTGGTTAAGTTGGCTGAGTTTGCTTTTTCTAGAGAAGCTGAAATTAAACATGGGTCTTAGTCTACAAGATAAGCATTCATATCAGTATAGCTGACAAACTGCAGTACTATACACACTGAGCTCTGATAAGCCATCCTGGCCAAAAACCTGTGGACAATGAACAAACCCTAGTGATTCGTGTCCTTTTCCTAAACTCCCGTAGGTTCTATGTTAGTGTCATTAAGAAATTAGAATTTTTTGGTAAAAGGTTAAAAGCAGTAAGTAGTAAAAGTAACTTTTTGTTACAGCACTGTGTTAATGCTGACAATTCATACAGTAACTTAAAACACATATACCACAGCTGCCCTTAAGATAACTCAATAAAATAAAGCAACTGAGGTATTTGGTGAACAATGGCATTGCCCCTGAACACTTCCAGGTCCAGGTTCCAGGTCATACTGCATGACTGCAGCAGAATACCTTGAAAAGTAACACATGGGCTCCATAAAAAAATAATTATCTCAGTGTCAAAAGGTGCCACTGTAAAAAAAGTAAAACCTCACATGGCTGTTGTGACTTAGTGAATTAAGACCTAAGTCTCAGACATAAAGAACATTAATTTTCAGCATCATCAGTCTAAATATTTAATTTTCAATTGGGATGGCAAGTCCTAAAACTTGGGCCACATCAATGGTAAGTGAAACGATGCTGTGTGAAACCTACAATCACAGTATTTTCAAATGTACACTATAAACTATACAAAATACATCATTTTACAGAATAGTTTCTAGATAACAGATAGGAGAGACTATGTCTTGCTCCAGAAGTCCTTCCTCTTCTGAGCTCGTTCCAGTATCTGAGAGGCTAGAGAGCTAGATGCTGCCGAGCGAGCAGAAATCTGAGACAACCTGTCATCTGTGGGGAAAGCAAGAAGGTACAAAGTAAATAGGACAATTAAAATGTATATATTCAAACGCAGCTGATATTTTTTTAATATTTTTATGCCCTCTTTCACAATGGATGCTAAAACAGTACCACAATGCACTTCAATTCAATTACTTGGCAACTGACATGCTAGAGAAGAACCTCATTAGGAAGCCTCTAGTATGTTAGGTAAGTTTAAGAGAGTTACATGCCCATCTCTTGAAAAACTCCAGAATGAGAACCCTGTATTCACCTGGGAATTGCCCAATTCTCCAAGTCATCTTGACCTTTACTCTCCTGTGTCAGCAGACCTCAGGAATTGTTCCTCTGCCACTGAAATCTACATAGGCTAGACTATGGTAATGACATATTCTTGAAAGCAACCTACTGCTTCAAGCAAAGCAGACAACCTTAGAATAACTCGACTAAAATATCAGAACCCATGCTGCCAAAAGAGTCCTTCTGTGCCAAATCCAGCTAGTGTGCCAAAAGCTGCTAAAAGGAACGTGTCTTTCGAAGAAAACAAGACGTTTACCACGAAGACAAGAAGAAGCAGGCTCTAGAAATATACTTTTGAAGGGTCTTCCTGTTGAATACAGGGTCCACTTCACACACAGTATAACTCCTAAAATTGATCAGTCTTGATGTTGCTTGCCTGATAAAACACATTATAATTCTTAAATGTTGCTACAGGTCTGTGAAGATGCTCTCTATGAAAAATGACCTTAACTACACCCATCCTCCTGCAATGGATTAGAAAGAACCCTATCATTAGTTCCTAGGCCCCTCACCAACAACAACAAAAAAAAAAAAATCCAAGAAAAAATTCCTCAATTCAATCCAAATGGCACCAGTATTCTGTCAGTGTTTGAATTAACTTTTCAGCAGTTTCTGAACTCTTAAACTACAGTGATCCTAACAGCCTGTAACAGGCTCACACACTACGTATAACAACTATATTCTCATGTATGAGAAAACTCCTAACTGCACTTCTGCAAATAAGATGTGTCATTGGAATAACTCCCAGGTTTGTATGTATATGAACAAATATGGACATACAAAATATCTGTGAGCTGGTACATTTCACCTGTACTGCAGAAGCAAGTTCATACATTACCACTCAGCTCATAGGGAAAAATAAAAAAGAAACAGCAGATACAGCATTTAATCTGTGTGCAGCAAGCTGGTGGGAAGCTGCATGGATTTTGCATGCTTTATGTTGTTGCACTGAAGCTTGGCTGAGCCATCTGCACCACCCACATACTTTTCAGCCAACTGCAATGAGTAAAACAGAGAATCAGTTTGAACCCTGGTTAAAACCCCAGGAGGAAAGAAGCGCCAAGGGGTACAGAAACAAGCTTTTGGTTGTTCTGGGGTGTAACTATAAATAAACTGCAATCAGATATAAAACTGCTCTGCCCACACTATGACCTGAACCAAACACAGGTGATTGCAACTAGCACAGCACCACACCAGGCTCAACCTCAGACACCACACTAGGAAAAAGTGTACAGCAAATACAGTGCCTTTGGCTAATGCTACTGAAAGAGTTTATTTGTGTCTCCCCACAAAAACGCCAAGAAGATGCAGCTGTGAAATGGCTGCTCTCCCAGACTAACTTTAAAATAAACATTAAAAAAAAGGCCAGAACAGCAATCAGAATAGCAGGATGACTTAAGCACCCCTAACACACTGAGCAGAGGACAGGTGGGAAAATTAAAGTCAGAGGGATCATTTTATGTTGCACGTCTGAGGCTAAAGTCTCACATGCAAAACCTTTATCTTAAAAGTTTGTGGTACCTCTGAAGTTGCAACCAAAGTTACTCCAGCTGCAATATGAGCTGTGTTGCAGTTTCCTTTAGTTGCTATCAACACAAAGGCTTAAACATGTGTGAGCAGGAAACAATTTTCAGTATGGAACCAAGCATGCTATAGTAACCATATCAAGAGCCATAATGGTCTATTTATTTTCAGCCACATTTAATGGTTTATTCGTATTACCCTGTACCTTCATATTCATACTTCAGGTAACTAGGTTGAACACGTTCAAATTATTTTGATAAAAATACGCTGCAGTTACTCAGGCACACACATAACCAAGTATTACTGCATTCAGAAACCTCTCACATTCATGCAAAAGTTAAAATTTATTTAGGTTACATACACAATATACAATACTACTTTAGGACAAGAAATACCTTCATCATTACGGTTTCTTTCCCGAAGGGGCAACTGGAAAGTTCTCACTTTTGGATTGCCAAGATTCCCTAAGACAAAAAGCCAAAAGGCACAGTTTTGAATCATGTCAAAATAGACATAGGATAGTATCTCATTTTAGAACATTTAAAAACATTGTAACATTATTTCCAAAACAAGAGTATTTTAAACAGCACACATAACAAAAATTCTACCAGGCTCCTTTACCCTAAGATGCTCCACCGTATTCTTCTTGAGACACCACTCTTTGGTACATGCTGCAAGTTACTTAATGAACTGCACTCAAGGTGCAGAACTAGAACCCAGCACAAATTCTAATCTTTCGGAGGAAATTCTGTGCATTTCAGTTAACCTGACAACTACTTGCTCTGTTCTAGAATGGAAATACTACTTTTTAGCTAATCTCTATAATCAAAGGATCAAGAATTGTGGGACCTTAAGTGGCTATAGAAAGTCTTTCTGGAATGGAGACTTAAGGGGACATGGAGTCTTTCCTTTATCAAAATTACATTCCCAGTACCCTTGAGCACTGGTAAAAACTTTTGAAATGCTTCAGTACAAATTCCTCCTCAGCCAAGAAAAGGTTTTTCTCAATACCCAATAAACCTTCTAGAGATAGCTTTTTTGTTTCCTTATCCTGCAGAAAGGAGCTTATCTCTCAGAAATCCACAACTCTTGCAAAATACTACTACACCATAAAGGTGCCAGTTACACACTGCAGTCAGCAATTGCAGCTGGAAAAGTGTCACAGCATCCAGTTGCAGCTTAAGTATTAAAGTTTAGAGCTGTTCATGCCAAACCAAATTATTCTCATGAGTAATATTTATTGAAATTATAAAGCAAAATCAGAACAAACTACTGTAATAGAGTGATATTAGTGGAATCTGAAACAAAGGTGGATGCTGTGCACATTTCCTCAGCAGGACTAACCAACCATATAGTAGAAAAGCTTTTGTTTACAAACAGCACATTCTTTGTAGAAACTGTAAGGCAGCAAGCTCAGCATCTCTTGGCCTGAGCACTGCACAGCAGTCATCTACAACCTGCATCACGCTAACACACACTTAATAAACAAAACCCACCATTATGCTGGAATTCTGGATCCTTAAGAGTCCCTTGAATACGATGAGAGGGACTCCAGCAAGGCACAGAGCAGCTTTTTGCTGACTTCAGCACAGAAGTTGCAGAGGACTGCTCTTGATGGGCGGAAGCAAGAGGAACTTGCTCATCAGCAACCCTGTTAGGAGGCCACTGATCCTGCCTAAGTGGCAGAGGATCCATAGCTCCCAGTCCAGCAGGTGGAGAGTTAAAGCGTGAAGTGGCTTCCATTTTCACATCAGGCTACAACACAATAGAAAGAAAAAAAAGGAAGGATCAAAAGAAGCACAAAACCACAACATCTCATATACAGCCTTCCAGTACAGATCCTCACACAGGCAGCAAATGTTGACTTTACACTGTTATACTTACCATGAAAGTACTAAAAGAAAAAGTATTCCAAGCTTGTGAGACAGTGTAAAGAATATCTGTTCCTAATAACAAGTGTTTAACATAGACTGAAAGTAATCTAACTAGGTCAAACCAAGAGCTTATTTTCTAAAACTGTGATGTTTTAGATTTTACAACAATATAAACAACTTCTCAGGCAATTGTGTCCGATTCTATGACAGAACTTACTACAGAGGATGTATGCAGTTACATGGTAGCTCTCTTTGCAGCACACAGACCAAGCACAACTTGACAAAAAACTATCAAAATTTTGAGGATAACAATTCCTAAATGTTTCTATTTTTCTTTCAGTAACTATGCAAGTTGCAAAGTAAAAGTAGCACAAAAGTAAAGGAAAGGTAGAGTGAAACTATTATGGCACATTAGCCTATCTTTTACATAGACACCCAACCCCTCCCTCTTGAATTTCTTCCAACTTAAGCAATGTGGAATTGTGCCATTGTGATGTCAATGGCTACAATAACATTAAGGGGAAATCCTACTGGCAACCTTTCTATTTTTTTGTAAACAGATCACATGCATTTAGCAAAAAAAAAAGTTAAGTACATCTAATCTCACTCCAGTAGTCTCAACTCCTTTGCTTGACACCCCAAAAAAACTATTTATTCAGATGTGCCCCTTCTAGTCATAGGCACTGACAATTTTAAGACAGCAAATAACAACTCAAGGAAAAGGTTTCTTACATGAATTATTCATTATTACTTAAAAAGTACATTCCTAAAATTCATAATGGTAAGTCTGTTTTCTGGCTCACCTGGAAGGACCTTTTTTTTGAAGAGTTTGTTGCTAAATTTCGCCTTCTCTGAGGTGAAGATGAAGACTTCAATTTAGGAGCAGACACTAGAACAGTATCTCCTATTGTATTGGAAAAGATGAAAAATGCCTTATTACATTGAATAACCTAATAAATTAATTCAATTATGTATTTTTTCTTTAGTTCTTGAAAGACTGCTTTGCATTTAGAAGTCCTTTTACCAAGAGCTGGGGTCGTGTGATCATGATGAGTCCTCGGAGTTCCTCCAAGAGCTCTCAGCTCCGGAGTAGGACGCCTGCTGCCTCTCCTTGAGGATACAGGAGCTGCAGATGTGTTCAATACTAAGGCATTCTCCCTGAAAAAAAAATGAGTAATGATTAAAGGATTAGCTACGGAAGGACTCAGGAGTCTTGCACTCAAGCTTTGTGTTTCTAATCCATTCCTACAATGAAGCCTAAGGCAAGATAGTTAAGGCTCTATAACGCCCCAACAGCCTGTGGCTAAAACATCTGCCTGCAACGGGAAGTCCTGGATTCCAGCCCTTAAGCCTCAGTTTCTGTATTTTAAAGAGTCTCAAGTTACAAATCCAGGCTAAATCAAACAAACCCTGTATGTATTGCTGCACAATACAGAGGCTCAACAAGAGGGCTGGAAAACTTCGAACCCAGAAAAACTTTGAATATAGTTGCTGCCTTAGAGGTGGGAGTGTGGGTTTGGCATTCTTCATCCAAGGTGGTGGAACGGAAGCCAAATATACCACATTTATGTAAACACTATAGCCCCCAGGTCATTAAATATACATCATAATATGACAGATATATATATATATCATACATTATATATGTATACATAATATACATCAGCACTATCACTTCAGTCTTCTGCCTCCAGGCGCACTTCAAAAGGAGGTGGCAGCACACCCACAATGTGGAGGAACCTGATCCTATCAGTGCATGATAGACACATCTAGGCAAAGAATTCCTCATTTCTAGCTCTCAAGAAGATGTAACATGCAAGCATTAAGCTGCTCTGCATGGCTGAGTCCAGTGCACATCCCAGAACACACAGAAACCCATTGCAAGACAACAGAAAATTGACAATGTCAGAGACATCTATGAACTAGATAATCTCTAGAATTAAACAGAAACTTAGGAAGGCTTCCAGATGATGGTTTTGAAAGCATGCATTTAATATCTGTTGGGGTCTAACATCTCAATTTTATTTTGCCTGGGTTTGCATACACGATATTATCCCCAGTGGAGACAATTACAGTCTCTTACCTTTGATAAGTGCTGCAACACCAAAGATGAAATGCAATGAGAAATATAAAACGTGTAGCTGACATGGTCACATGTACAGCCTTGGGGTCAAAACTATTCAGAATTAAATATCTATCAAACTAAAATATTGCTGTCCAAAAAAAAAGTTTGAAAAACTTGCAAAGTAAAAAGCCAGAGACTTCTGAAACTAGATACAATTTGGATCTCTCAAATGTCAAATAAGGTACCATGCACATACTGAGCTGATCTCTCATTATTTGTAAATACCCCTCCACATTTTTCCCACCCATGCTTAGTAACACAATCACCAGTGATTACTGGATATTAGGAGTTTTTTTCTGTAAGTCTTTTATCTTTGTCCATGATTTTTTTTTAAGAAAAGCAGATGCCTAAGTACAGTATTAGCATGTATCCTATCAATCCTATGCTGTCAACCTGAAGCAAATTGTGAATTTTAATTTTCACTAAACTTGGCTGCTGTGTAATGAACAGTCTGTTCTAGGAGGTCCATACTGCAAATTTCCTAATTTTGGAGAAAAACATTACGATCATTCATGAGTCTGCAAACTTCTGTATTGCAAGTTAGAAATGCAGTACTTTTAATGACAGATCCACTTCCGTCAATGGGATCAACATCTTAAACCTTCTCATTCCTTATCATACTGTTGAAAACAGAAGTACTGTCACACCAATTTACACTCTCTTAAATAAATCTGATTTAAAAACAAAAACTATTTAACCTACAAATTTCTGACCTGTTAGAGGAAATATACACACACACACACACACACATATATACATCAAAAAAATGTTCAGTTTTACCCTTCAGTTTTCTTATCTTCTTTAGCATCCTTCCTGTTTTCTTCTAATTGCTGGGCCATGACTGCAGCCTGTTCATCTGGCTTTTCTTCCTCTTTCTCTTCTGTTGATTGCTGATTTTCCCTTTCTTCAGTACCTTCTTGTTCATCCCAAGCTAAACGCCTTTTGACTGGAACCGTTAAAGCATCTGACACATCTTTCTTTGTGTTATACTGATGTGGCTGTTGTCTGGAATCAGGTTCCTGTAGCACTTCAGGGCTTGGTGCAGCCTCTTTTTCAGAAACACTGGGTAAGAAAGAACACAGCATTTTGTATCACCAATTTGCACAATATACATCTCTATACAGAACACATTCATCCAGTTCAGCTCTTTGCAAGAAGCACAGCTCAGACATTAAAAAGTGGTACAGCTGAGATGATGAATGGTTAAATTGCCACTGGTTTTAACTGATGCTTAAGCACATCCCATTCTCAAACTAGATTTTATGAAAACTCTTTCTGCATTACCATTTCCAAAAATGCAATGTAAATTAGGGCTGTATTTTCAATTTAAACAAGTTAGATTATGAGAAGTGCTCAAAAAAACCTACTTCCATACAAGGGACTGTCTGATGGCGTAGTTTGGAAAGTCAAGCAGTCTAGAAAACTCCTCTTCAGGCACAACTTTTGAAAGTCTTAAACTCTCAACTACTGACAGAAATCAGTGCAAATTAGCCCAGTGCATAGAAATGAGATCAGTAAGAGGATCTGTATTTCACAGAAGAAAACAAACCAGTAAACCAAAAAATTTACACCGTACTTAGTATCACATATTATGGTGTAATAAATAGTATTTTATGTGTCATCACCAAACCCTTATTAGAGCTACTCATGCAAAAAGGGCAGATCTGTCACACATACATAAGAAAGGACTGCACATACAGCAGTCTATAGAGGACTGCACAGGCATCCAGGGCACTGTTTCTAAATACCAGATCACCTTTTACTAACACATTAATTCGGAATTTTCCTAGCAAGGGATTTAATATCTGCCAGTTCTGACAGCCTTCAAAGAAAGGAGAAAATGGATGTACACCATTCCAGTTCCTAAGTCTTCACCTCTGAACTAAGCAGACTCAACCACAAAATTAGTGAATCCTGACAAGAACACTGGTAACATCTGAGTAGGCAAAACATACTTCGTATCATTCCAGTGGAAAGGACATTGCTTCAGTATGATGCAGGGCGAAATTCTTCCGGACTTGATGAGACTAAGGCTGCCACACTAAACATGCATTTGTGGAGCGTTATAAAAAAAGTAACTTTCTCTTCTTTTAGCAGACTGGACTGTGCCTTGTTTTCAAGTTGAGCACCTATCAACTGACATATCTGTGAAAAGGTAAACTCCCTCATCTGTTCCAGAGTTTACATATCACAGAATAGTAGAACAGCCCAGTAGAACAGCCCAGGTTGGCAGGGTCCTCAAAAGTCCAACCAGTCCAACCTTTCATGAGGAAAGGGAGCCTAGATGATTACTGAGCACCCTGTCCAATTGTATCTTGAATGCAAACATTCAAGATCATGCAGCTAGGTTAAGCCTATATTCAGTATTTTGCTCTTTCAAAGTAACAGGCAGGAATGATGACCTTACCCCGCAAGATCTAGCGCTCTGATGTTGCTGCTGATTCCTTCTTCTGAACTGGAAGTTGAGGACACATCCCAAAGACTGTTATTATCAGACAGGATCTGATTGAAATGGTATCGGGAGAAGTGTGTTCCCTCTACTTGTTGCCTGTAAGCCTTCGCTCTTTCTCGAAGCTCTCTCACCTACACATCAAGGTTTCATAAGTTGCATGTCTGTTTAAATTTCACTATTAGGCTACTATAAATATTTGCATTAGCTACTGGCAGCTAGAAGAGAAAGGCAAGTTTACTTGTAATACAGGGCCAGCCACAGCACAAACATTGCATGCCACAGTAAATGTAAGAAGAGGAAAGCAAAAATAATATATTCAGGAAGCATATATTCAGTAAGTATGTTTGAGCCATGAAGCCAAAGCGAAATTGTCAATTATTCATTCCATGAGCACAAAAATTTATGCAGCAACTATCAATAAGTTTAGTGCTGGATTCTAGTTTTTCCATCAGCGCTCAGACACAGTGCTCCCAACACTGAAAGAGGAACTTGGATGCAACCAACCTCCATATACCACATGGAATTTAGGGTGTTTTGAGATGCCTAAAGAGAAGAATACAGAGTTATTTTTCAATTTCTTATTTTTCCTCTCAGCACTTGAGGGTGATATTATTATCACCCTCATACCTTTACTTCAGTCTAAGCAAGAAATTAAATACTAAAAACCTGTCAACATAGCTCTATGCTGCCTCCCTGAGATTCAATAAAAAGCTTTCAAATAAGTACACTCAGCCCTGGCATTCCACCAGTTTTTTGCCAAGATTAAGGAAATTAATTTTGATTTTTAAACAGCAACACTCAAAAATACATTCCCCACTAATTTATGATTCAAATCAACAGATCTATGTGCATGTGCAATACTGAGTTTGTATGCTGCAAACACTGCAACTGTCTCTAGCTACATGAATATTAGTAAAAAGTTAAGATTAATACAAGAACTCTGGGTGCTATTGTATGCAAGACATAATACCAAAATTATTCCTTCTAGGCTATCAGTAACTCTAAGAATGAGATACAAAGCTGTTTAGGTGTCAGTTTTACTCCCAAAGAATAAAAGTGATAATTTCCCTCTTCAAGGGCAGTTACACCATCATTTTTACAGTCAAGACCATTTTAACACCTGTTGTCTTGTGTCCTTCACCCAAACACAATTAAAGTTCAGGGAGAAAAAGCAAAACCAAGAAGTTTGTGTTTAAATTATTAAAAATAACTTTGTGATATCGTGTGAATTCTGACTTACTACAAAACAGCCCACAGGAAATAAGTATTTTATCAAAGAGCAGGAAAGTAATACTGACATTTCCTCTACCACATTTTCATAGTATTTCTATTCTTCCTTCATGATAGGTTTCACATCATTCCTCCTGCAAGGAACAGAGTTAGTGGGCTAAATTCAGCTAAACTCACTAAAAGTAATTGGATGCAACAGATGGATATCCAGCTAACATCCCACAATTTGACCCACTCAACTTCCAAAGAATAGTCCATTAAAAATATATGCTTGTCATTTTCAAAGGAGAATTTAAAGTTTGATGTGTAACTGATTTACTGGATTACTCACTTTAACGAGAAGAATAAAAAAATTAATTATGATAGCCAGAATAGAAGAAATGTAAATCCAGAGCAGCAGGATACTGCAGGGGGAGGAAGAATACTAAGTCTCCAGTGAATTGTGAAGAAGTACAAAGGATAACCATCTCCTTCAGTGACTCAGCAGGCAGCATTAACTCAGCAGGACACAGGCCCTAGAGAGTCCTACTGCCATTATGAATTACCCACATTAATTTTTCAAAGTATAACTGGAAGAGATTTTTTTCATTCAACTGCTGAAAAGCACCCTTAATAATAAATTGCAGAGAAACAGCCTACAAGTAATCACTATGGCTAAGGTCACACCAGGATTCCATTACGGCATTTGCCTGTTTGGACTCAGAACTTCAGAAAGTCTGCTTTGGACACAAAGTCACCCATGTGCAGTCCCAACTAAGGGAGAAATGAGACTAGATCCATTGGAGTTTATCATCTAATCACTTATGCTAAGTAAGAAATGTTCTGTAGGCACCTTCCATAGGGGTGAGTCTCAACAACCCACCAGATGCAGAGGTTAGATTCAGTTTTGAGGAACGTTTCTCTTCATTAGTACGAGAAAAGATATGGAATCATGTGGAAACCAAAAAGGCTCTTGGGCAGCCTATACTGTGAATGGCCAAAGTACTTCTGTTACTTTACAGCAAAACCAATGCACTTGGAACTGATTATGTGGGGCACAGTTCTTTCCTGGGGTTAAAACACAACATACACTCACACACATGATTTGAAGTCTAACAAAGACAGGAGAAATTCAGGTAGTTGCAATTATAAGTCTCTTCCATATGAACTCATACTAGGATCTAATGTAGGTATGCACACATGAAAACGTGTATGTAATCAAAGCACACTCATCATCAATAAAGTATGTTATTATAGTCTTAAAATAAATTTGGCTCTTCCACTACCAGAACAAATCCTTAACTTAGAAGGTCTCAAAAAACATAATAATTCTTTTTTTTTTTAAATTCTTCATGCCTACTGCCAAGTAACTTCTTTCTAGTTTCCTGCAATTCCCTCTTCAGCGAGAAAATCTCTGTGGAAAAGTCTGACGCACTCAAAACACATCTTGACAGTGCAGGAAATCCTTGGTTTTTCATACACTCTAATTAAAGGCCACATGTAAAGCTGAACATCCATCCTCCACTTGCAGTCTCCTCATTCCTTCCCTCGACTGTACTGCAGTGACTCCTCCCAGCTGACTGTGCCACAAACACAATACCCCAAGGCAATGCATCTTTAGTTGCCCACCTTTTAGTTGCCTACCGCCAATTGCTCCCGTAGCTGAGCAGCTGAGCACCGCTACTTATTGGTTTGAATGTTTCATGATGCAACATCAACAAATTAAAATATTATATGCCAGAAAAATGACATAATATTCTATAGAAACATTCAGTATACCACTTAGGCTGCATGCAATAGTTCACAACATTTTGCAACCTTAGTTACAGTAAATCTAATGCATATATCAATGCATACAAAAATTATAATATTGCTTATTTTCAGTCCTCTAAGATCCTCTTGAGGTTGTTTACACAGAATGGATTATCTCATGCATGCATACAGGAAATCTGATTATGAACATCTCATACTTTAATATACTTTAAAGATTGAGACCTATTTCTCATTGCTTATTTTGAATGTATTCTATAAATATTTCTTTTTGCTAAAATTATTTGCTAGATTAAATCTAGCAAGAATGCACAGAACTGAAAGCTACCAGACTACTCCTGCAATTCTCAGAGAACCTTACTTTCAAATTCTCAAAGCCCAGCACCCTAGAACCATCTGCTCGAGTTCTACCTTCCACATCACCGTGGACCCAACTGATGAGGAAACTCACAATTCCAAGTATTTGGCACACAGGTAGCAGCACAGTGTCTCACAAAGGCTCCCTCAATCAGGTGGGAGAAGACTAAGTCAAGTCAGTGAAATCAGAGACTTGCAGAGCAAGCTCTAGCAGTTTCTTAGCACACTATTAATGGTTTTGATTTCCTTGACTAACTCAGGAAATCACACCTAATAATGCTATGAAATGTTGTGGTCTTGAAGCTACTCAGCCTTTTCACAGTTCTGTCAAATGACTTCCTATACAGTACAATATGGATTGCAGTTTCTGAATAAACTACAAGGAAATACACAGATTGACTGAAACTTGCAAGAAAAATTCTCAATTTTATGTTGTGTATGACTGAATTCAGCTGACTGCTTTGAATGGATTCATTATGGTAAGCTAATGAACTGAGCATGACTAACAAGCTAACCTAGGCTGATACATATGTTGTCCTTTCCCTTTTTATTCCCTTGGAACCTCCTATCATTCAACTCTGTTATTTTGAACACTTCTGCTTGTTAAAAGTGGGCTGAACATCAAGAATAAGATTACCTGTCACAAGAGACTCTGTTCTGAATGATCCTGATTGTAAGGGAAACAAAACTTCTCCCTCCCTTTGGATGGCACATTAATATATATTTTTCAGTCCCACCATCTCTTTTTTTTTTTCTATGTATTATACTGATTTGTCAGAATCTAATAGTCTTTGTATACTCACCTTCGGGAGCTTGAGTCAATAGCATTACAATCTCAAAACTGTATCTTATAAATACCACAACTCAAAGTTTTTGCATCTAAAAATCAAAATACAAAGCATACTCAGGCTTCAGATTTTCTAAGAATACTCACCTGGTTGTGAGCTTTACTCTTAATACGAGACCAAACTCCGTCTTTGTAGTAATACTGGGCTGGAGACAAAAATTTTGACCTATATTCAGTGTTCATTTTCCTAAGAAGTCAAGAATGAGGAGAGAAAAAAGAGTCAAGTTTGATATCCAGAATACTCTTTAAGAGGCCTTTTAAAGTTACATCAACAAGCATAAATATACTTGCACCTAAATGCCAGTGAGATGCAAAAAACACATGCACAAACAACAACTCAAACCAACACAACTAGGAAAGCTGTGAAAAATACTCATTCACAGCTGGTGGTCCTTCAAGTAGTTATTCCTGTCGTTTTTTCCTTCCAACACTTCCACCAGAAGCTTTTGCCCTGACAAGCCGATCAGCGGAACACAATACACACATCAGCCTCAATTACTTCAAGGCAAAGGGTGGCACCTTGACTTAAGTCACTGATGAAGGTACCTTTAAGTAAAAATGCCTGGTTTGGCATTAATGTGTCTGAGACATTTCCTTCTATGGACTCCACTTTAAAGGCGCTCTGCCTATGGGTGGGGTGAGCTGCTGGGGCTAGAAACATCTGACTGCCAGAACACTGGTCAGTATAATTCATCTGACTTTGTCCTACTGCCTTTGATCTTCAAAGGGCCTCAGTACTTGAAAAGAGGGGTTCATTTTTCCCTTCTGCCACACACATACAAACACAGAAAAATTAACATCATCTAACCTATAGCAGGCAATAAGTAGTACTTTGAGTCCTTAAGCACTCAACTGTGGATGCATCAACTTACATCTAAAGACATTCTTGGGTTTAATCATTCTTCGTAACATTACCAACTTAATTCTAATATATTCAGCACTGGGTGGAAAAGCCCTGTTTTTCAATCCTTCTTCAGAAAGAGGTCAAAAAAACCTTAAGTCAGAGAATAAAATGAACCTCGTAAAAAGAAAAATACCAAGGTCGAAAAACCCTTTACACTCTAAATTTCTTTCAATACATCCCTTTCTTTAAAACTGACAGAATTCCTTCACTTTTGGTGACAAAACTAATGGATTAGCACAAAAACCACAACACTGCTGTGCCTCTATCCCAGTCAGTCTGTTGCAAAAGCAGGCCATGCACCACAGCTTGCATACAAGTAACAACCTGTCTGCACATTGAGAACTTGCACATTTTGACAACTTGCACATTTTGACAACTATTTGCTCAGTGATTTTTTAAGAAAATTTTGTCTTGTGCTACTACACCAAAGGCATAAGAGGCAGAAATTTGCCCTTAGATGAAAAGAGGGGCAGCAAATTATCAAGAATTTAGCACATTACTCACTGCAAAACTAACTATGATCTACTGCAAAGAGTATGAAAACAAAATAGTTAAAGGTTTTAGCTATACTACATCCACTCACTTTTCCATACAGCAATTTTATTTCACAGAATTTTGGGTGATCATTTTGTAATCAACTCTCAACATCCAACAGCATTCAGACCCAGGTAAGTCTTGTCTCCCATCTTCAATCTAATGCCTTAACACTGCCACAAAGAATGAAAGCAATTACTGGGGCACACATTAAGCACAAACACAGGAGAGGTGGATTAATCTACGCATTTTAAAGCCTACTTCTTGGCATTTTTCTCTCTTCACATATCTCACATGTGTATGAAATGGAAATACGAGTTCAATTCCTGCAATGTAGGCGTGTGGCAGAAAAAAAAAGATACTTCAATAGCACTCAATAACATACAATTTCACTCCATTTCCATGCTTGTCAGATTATTCTAAAAGGGACAGATTTCTTTACTTCCCTTTACCTCATGTGTTTGCTTTTGTTACTCAGGCACACAAGGTCTTACAGACCAGAATAAGCAGACATCAAGTACAATCACCAGTTTTAAGGTGTGGAGTGGGCACAGTAGATAGAGGAGTTTGAAAGGTGACTATGACTTCCAAAGCACTTGCTGACAGTTTAGCAGCAGTACTGCACTGATTTTATTCCATTCATGTTAAATTTACTAATACTACTATTACTGCATCACAAGGCTCAGCTGAACAGAGTAGTTACAAAGCTACCACTGCCACTGCCCAGAGAAGAGGATGGAAATTGACACCAGGTTTAGATGTACCCACAAGAAGCTCAATCTCAGCGCTGCAAGGGGCATTCACCCCTGCAACGGCAGCATGGTGTGGTTCAAGGTCCATAGTCCATCATTCTAAATACTAGGCTGCTGCACACCTACTCACTAGTCTAGGTTTTCCTATTTTATACATACCCACGACTTGTATGTAAAGTGAGGGGCTTTGGATTGATATGTTGCTTATTATTTTGTTTAGGATGTTTCTGTTCTGATTTCCCTTGTTTTGCTGCATCTTCTGCTGGTTTTTGAAATGGTTCTTCCCTCTTACTCTAAGGCAAAGATAATTTTAAAAATACCATATTAGCTAACAATCTGAAAACCCTCATATTTCTTTTGACATCAAGTTCTTGCAAATAATTAGTTTTATTTTAGTGTTAGCTGTTTTGAATATTTGATACAAACGAGAATACTGTATTCTTTTGTTAACACAAAAATAAACTAACAAAATGCCAAAGTTAAGACAGAGTGCAATATTCTGTTGGCTAGATGATCCATTTTGTCCACTTTACAAAATTAATTTAACATGAAACACAGAAATAAAATAATACAATACCTGTGCCTTCTAAGCTGAGTCCAAAAGGCAAATTTATAAATTTTTTATTCAGTTTTATAAATGTTCAGATTTATTTGTATGGGTTTTACACCTAAGATTTTCTTTTTCCTGATTATTTTATTCTTTTGGAAATCCAGTGCATGACTTCTGACTCTGCTACAGATCTTCACTGATACTGTTCAAATTCAATTTAAAAAAAAGCCCACCAAAATCCCCCAAAACTTTTGCAAGATATTCATCAGAGAAGAGGTATTGGTATAAACAACCAGATTTTTAGACACTTTCACAAAAATTCCCTTCTCATGACTTCTCTTACTTCATTTATTAGCTGTTCTCAAAAAACAACCCGAAATTCCAATATTTAAACCAGATAAATACTTCCTGAAAGCCTCAGGCTTTTCAAGCTTTCTTCGTATCTACTTAAAGAGGCAAAAGGGGACATAAAATTTCTCATCCCCAGATGGGATTTAAAGAACTGGACAGGTCTGAGTTTTAAATGATAAAACCGCCAAGCCAGCAATCCCCTCAGAAGTACCAATGGCTTAAACTAAGTCAAGGCACTGCGTGTTAATTACACCTTTCGCTCAGCAGTGGTCCTAATGAACACCTTGCCGGACAATGGCCCTTTCTGTTCTATCAGCAATAGAGATGGGTAGTGAGGATACTTAGATTACTGGGAGCATCACACAGCTGGTACAACCCAGGCCAGAAGATCCCTGAAAAACCAGAATGACAGTTTTATGGAGCAGGTCCTAAGGGAGCTGACTCAGAAAGGCAAAAAAGGAAGATGTATGCCCAGTGGAAGCAAAGTCAGGTGACATGGAAAGAATACAGAGATACTGTTTGCCACTGCAGGGAGAAAACTCGCCATCTCTGATTCATGACATCCAAAAAGTTTCAGATCTCCCACCTAGCCCTACTACACACCAAGACACAACACTGGTACCAATCAGAGTACAAACCAGAGACTTAGATTGCAGAAACTATCCTAATGACTAAAAAAAAAGTGTTAATTAGGAACAAAAAAAAAAAGTAAATCAAACTTCAAAACTCAGAAAGTTAAAACTTTAAACTGAAAAAAAAAGCACTACAGAGACTACAGAACCCCCAAAGAGCAGAGATGTACAGTATTCAGTCTTTTACAGCAAAACTACTACTGAGTCCACTGTCACTAGCAACACTAAATAATTTCAACCTAAACCCACCCCCTTACAGAACATATCAAAACTGCAGCAATACTAGTGAAGCTTTTCTTTCAGGGAAGTATTTACTTGTTCACACACCAGCAATTCTTTCTCTGCTGAACCACCTCTCTCTTGTGGACTCTTAAGAAGAGGAGACCCTTTGGAATTTCTCTCATAAGCAGTTTCAGAAGTAATTGCAGGAGATTTAACCGGAGGTATGGATTTCTTTGTGTTGCAAATCAGCTGTGTGGGAGGGAGAAAACAAAACAAACGAAAAAAGTGTGATTTGTTTACATAACGCTAAATTTTCAAAATCTGTTCATTTATTCACGCAAATACACTCATATATGAACAGAGTGACAGTCATCAGTATAAATACAGCATGTGTAGACTAATGAACTTCTAGGAGAAATTCAAGAGAAATTTAAATACATTTAAAGGTGACCAAGTCAGACACAGCTAAACATGTGATCAAATACTGTTCTCACTGAAGTTTGCCATCAGAGGTTTTGTTTATTTGTTTATTTTTTGTTCACCTTCAGAGCTGTATGGAGGATCATATTTTTTTAAAGGCATGCCATAAAGCTTCCATATGAGTCCTCAGTGTATGTCCTGTTCATAAATAACAGAAAACTGCTCTGAGTTTTAGAGCTGGATGTTTAGAGCTTGGGCAAATTAAATTCCACTCATTTTCAACTAACGTAGTATTATAATACAAGGTAGAGAATTTGCCTAATATGTGGTCATGTATTATCTCCTCATGGGGTTCCAAATTCCAACACTGTGCCATACGTGAGAAGCATGCATTTTCCGTAGAACTGCTATGAGAATTTAGGTCTGACTTATAAACTAACTTAGATAACTTTGATATTTTCACAGAATCTCTTCAAGGGAAAGGGACTGTCAGTATTAAGGTATATTCTCAGTCATATCAATGGTGAAGAATATCAATTTGTTAGTATGTATAATTTTTATCATTAAATTTTCCTTAAGTTCTACTTATCCATGGATGTATAGTGACCACAGACTTATTCTCACTGCTTCTTATTCTGTATAAGCTGTGAAAAACAGTCTTTCTTCTGAAAAAAGCACAACGGTCTCAAGCATTAATAATGAAATTATCAAACTGATTGCACACAGAATCAAACAAAATTCTCTTTGACATTTTCCATAAGGTGGCTTTCTAGGACCTGCCTCTTCCTCAAAAGGTCCTTTGGCTTCTCTATACTACTGTCACATATTTCACTGAGTTTTCATTTGATAAGCAGCTGCTGGGAAACATCCTGCAGTAAATCCCCTTGCTTGGTACTCCAACAGAAATAGACAGGATAGTGATTATCTTAGTTATCAACATTTATTGCCGCTGAAAGCTGTTACTGAACAAATCTGCCACCTCAGGATAAAAAGAGTACACCACTTCTAATGCCTATTTTACACTGCAGAATGACCAAAAGACTGATCCTAGGTCCTGATCCCAGTAACAGTTAATTGAAAACACAAAGCAGTCTCACACTCAGTTATTCTTTAAGGTCTTGATAGAAATAGCAGCATTTTCAAGCCTACAAAGCCCAAAAGCTCATGAGATGTATTAAAATGTCACAAGAGTATCTTAAAATCAGAGGACTCCACTTTAAATATAAACTGTTGTCATGAAAGAATAAAACACTAGAGAGACACACTTTATGGCTTAGACGTTTACGTGCACAGAGATGGAGACTAAGAAACCGGGGCAACACAGATAAACTAACTCAAACAGAAGAACATGGTCCTGTTAGAAAGAGTGAAATACAACGCCTGAGGAGAACAAATAATTAGGCCTGACCATAACAAAGAATCACATGGAAACAAATCCAATTATACTACACTTTTGTATAGGGAGACAGAAGAAAAATCATGCAACAATATTAAAGTTTGTCGCTCCACCATCAAAAGAGCAAAAAAGGAAATACTTTTGAAAGGAAAACTTTGCTGATACATAAAAGAAAGTATTAATTTGCTTTTTGGATTCTATAAAGTTACCTGTTCAGCCTCAAGTATTGGTGACTTTTCATGAGGACTCTTCCAGACAAACTGGCTTTGATATTCAGAATTTCTGGGGAAAGTTTTTAAAGGTGGAATATTTATGTCTGCTTTCCTCTGAAGGGCTCTGTGAAACTGACAATGTAAAAAAAAAAGAAAAAACATAGCAATGATTGTTCCCTTTCCTACAATATTTTGCTAGTCAGACATCTTTCAACACACACTTTCAAAACAATGGTTTGGGTTTCCGTTTCAAGAACAAAATGAATGTAAAGTATATTTTCTCATAGTCAACAACCCCCAAAAGTCTATATATTATCGGCTAAATCTTTGTTTAATTGAAATCAGCAGTGATGACACATGAAGAGCAAATTCCTGTTGAATTAAGTAGCCCTAAAATCTGATCTCAACCATAGTGTTCTCCCAAACAAAGAAGCTACAACAGAGTATCAAAATACAAAACTAAGGAAAGAGTTCAACAAGAGAGTCTGAGCACGTGTGCGAAATTACTGTTAGTAATTTTTAGACTGGTCAATTAAAAAAAACCTATTCCCTTACCCCATTACCCATTTTTTCTGATTGCTTTTTTGGAGATGAAAATGCTTCATTTTGATTTGGTGGAGCTTCAGAGGGTGATTTCTTCATGTTGTTCTCTGCAAGGGCAAGAGCTGTTTCACCACTAGAATCTACCACATGTGACTGAACTGTTGGGGGGAGTCTGGGTCCTTCTGGTGTTTCAAGTTTTTCCTGATTGACATTATTGTTGTTGTGGTCAGTGTGCAACTCTGCAGCTTCAGTTTCCAGTGGGTCATTCAAATCACAATCTGCTGTCCATTCAAGGGACTTCGAAATCTGTGGATTATGGTAAGGTACTCTTCTCTTGGAAATGAATTTTGGTTCTCTCCTGATTCCTGAGAAAAAGCGGTATTAGATTTAACAAAAACATTCACAGAAGACATAATATCACTCTATAACAAGAATAAACCGAAAGTTTATCTTACAAGTGATTACTAGAAAGCATGGTTTTAGTATCTTGGAGCAGTGACAGACTATGAATTATGAGCATGGCTGTGAAATTCTGTGTTCTTTCCTATCTGCAAATGACTTTCCTTCCACTAAACAGACAGGAACATGGTGCTCTAGAACCATGCTGGATTAAACCCTATAAAGCAAAAATGTCCACAGGACAATCATCTGCAAATTGATTCTGTGAGCTGAACAAGAAAACTAACACGGCCAGCAAAAAGAACATGGTTAACACAGATACAGAATAACCAACCTGTGGGGAGAAAGTATGCTACAAGCACTTCTCACTGCACATGCACAACACACCCTGCTCAACAGGTTCCCTCTGATTGTGACAGATCTCTATCCACCTGCAATTTAAGACTATCTCACGTAACTGACAACTTCTGCAGTATGAACACAAAAACATTTCCAAAAATAGAAAAATATTTTGTAACAAAACCAGGTATCAAGTTATTTTAAGAATTGCTGGGCTTTACACAGGCAGGTGAAAATAAAATTACCCCACCATTTTAAGAAGAGTATTGAATGACTGAACACATTTGAAGACGGAAATCATAATCCACTTCAAAGTGCTCAACTGCAATGGAAAAATTAGTGAAAGCCCCTAATTGGCTGAAAGAACTATCTTCCACAAAAGAGACACTCCCAGCCCATGAAGAAGCAATGTAGAAAGGAAGAACAAGCTACGTTGAAAGGTATACAGAATGTCTGTATGTCTGGCTACACATACAGGATAGGAAAATCATTACAGCAGTAGAACACCAGAAAAGTAGCAGAAAGGCACTCCAAGCACCTGCAGCTGTCAACTTCTTGCTGTAATGTTCCAAGTGATTCCTAAAATTGCCAAATACGTGATTCAACAGGAAGAACCATAAGTAAATTATCAGTAACTATCTGCAAATCCTATGAGGTACCAAGAGTGACATTTAAAGATGTGGGTGCTTAAATGGCCAGAAAAGAGGTGGGAGTGAAAACTAACACAAATATGTAGAGAAACTACAGCAAGCATGCACAAAACCATCATTACAATGTCAGAAAGAGGAGAAACTGCTGCATTGCAATTCAACTCATGAGTTCGTTGCAGGGTTTGTAAAATTTGCCGTTTAGTTTGACTGGAAAATAAGCATAAGTTGCCATTTTAAAAAGAAGTTAACATCCTTAGATGTTTAAGCGTTTCAGAATTAGTGACAATTATAGTCCTCAATAAGAGGTACCCATACACAGACCCATGTGGTAGGGAAAACAAGGCTAAAGAAAGATGTATTTTGCAGTAATGGAAGAAAGCAGTAATATCTATAAAGCATAATCTTTTGCAAGATTAAATTATTTATTTAAATGTCCAGCACCTTGACTAAAAAAAACCTCTATTACCAGTAGTCAGTTCCTAATTACAAGGCCATAATTTAGAACACTAATTATTGCAGGAATAAATGCATTGTACTCTAATTACACAGACTGAATAGTGCAGTTGCAGTGAAGTGCACAATTTTTTTTAATCTGCCTTGTGCCACTACAATAATTACTATTTTTTACCACTCCTTTTCAAAGCACTGCAGTTGTCATCACTCTTCAGCTTACTCCTCTTCCTCAACTCCTCACAGGCCTTTCAATCCAAATGCTATTTCCTTTTTCTTCTGCCTTCTATCCCCACATTCTCCCACCACGATAATGTCTACAATCTTTAAATCCTACTCTGCAGTACCACAGGGTTTTCAATTTAGTGGTTGACCTTCTCTTTCAGTTAGCTGTATCTGTTAAGATTCATAACGATTTTACTTTACCAAACTTTGCCCCAAGATAGTATCCCCTTAAAACCAGAATTTTATTTACTATTTCCATACATCACAGATAACTCATACCACTCTCTAGCAACCTTATATGGGTTAACACTACACCTGCGTTTCCTGGTCGGATCTTCGCTTGTATGCACGTCAGAAACTATTTTCTTCCCAAGGTTTATATAAATAGCGCTAATTGAAAAGAAAGTTTCAGTGTAGCCATAAAGAATATGGAATTCAAAAACACACTGCAGACGATGACCAAGTCTATACTTTTAATTTAATTACGAAGTGCACGAACTATAAACACCACCAGTTCACTGTGGCCATGCACTCATCGCAGCAAACCTTTCCGGGCCCTGGCTGCAACCAAGGGGGCATTTTTCAGGGGCACTTACCAAACTGATCCGACCGAAGTCCTGCCCACAAGGATTTCTGCTGTTGAGACGGGCTACCAAACTCTGGGCTTCTCCATTTGAAGTTTCTCTTGTATTCACTGAGTCCCTACAGCAAACAGAGAGGAGTCTGTCAGGCCACCTGTGCATATCCTGCTTCACTGCTCCTGCCGGTAACAGATCTCCGAGGGGGAAAAACACCAACAGGCTGCTGCAGGATGAGCTAAGCTGGCAGGCTGCTCTGCATCTCCCAAACCCACCCCCATCGGAGAACAAAAAGTACTGCTGAGAAAACGTGGAAGCATTTCATGCACCAAAAATTAATATAAGGTTTTAAAAAATCAAAACCACGCATCTTATGTCTTCAAGCGAATACCTCAGGAACAAACACAGCCTGGACCCGCTGTCACCCGCACGACTGAACTCCTTCTGTCTTTACTGGCCGGTGCCGTAGCGCAGGGGCCTCCCCTTTCCCGCTACCCCAGGACCGGCCGCAGCCCCACTCCTGCCGCCCCCAGGGCCCGAGGCC
>VZRQ01007202.1:185191-259357 GCA_013397975.1 Machaerirhynchus nigripectus
GCCGCCCAGGGCGGGCGGGGAGTGCCCGGCCGCGCCGCTTCCCCTGCCGGCCCTGCCCTGGGGCCCATCTTGGCCGAGCGGTGTCCGGCTCCGCTCGCTGTGATGCTCCTGCGCGCTGTTGTCCCCGTGTTGACCACATTAAAAGACTGATCCCCCGCCCGTGGCAGGGTAACGGTGCTGTGCGGCCAGCGGTGCGTTTCTGGGGAAGCACGACGGGGAGGCACCCGGTGCTAATGCATCGCAAGGTCGGGGGGATCTTGGGCGCCTTGTTACCAAAAAAATCGCATGTCCACGCATGTAGCTTTATGTTGGTACAAAAATAGCGTTTCGAGAAAGGAAAAAGCCAAGTTTCCTACCCTTCTGGAGCCTCTGCGATGGCGTGCCAGCTGCCGGTCCGCCTTCGCCACCTCACCCGACCTCGCCACCCGGTCAGGAGATCCTAATCCACCTTCTTCAGATCGTCCCTCGGGGGTCGCTTTTCCGACTGCCTTCCCCGTGCTAATCTCCATCCTGACTGTTTTTGACTGTATCACATTAATAAGAACGGAGAGGATTGTAAAAAGAAAAGTGCACGGACAGACGTGCCGCCCCAGAACGGCCCGGGCACTCTGTTTACGTTCCCTGTTGCCCGTGGCTGCCGACCCTCCCCGTGTTATCCGTTACCAGCGCCTGTTCTGGTCGCTGTTGCCCCTGGAGCAGTGAAAGCTTCCTGAGCGAGGGCTTTGTCACCTCTGCCTCTGCAAAGCGCCCTGCCAGGCACGGGAGGAGTGTCAGTGCCAGACCCACTCACTCAAGCGGAGTTTAGGCCCGGTGGGACCCTTTGTAACGGGTGAGCAACAATTTTTTACTGTCGATGTGAGACAGGAGAGAGCACCTATCTGTAATGAAACGCTTGTGAGCGAAGTAAAATGTTCTTCTGCAGTGTGAACAGCGGCAGGGGGGAACAGAAGAAAGGTGCTGCATTGATAGTGTTTCCAAGTTTTCACACATCTTTATTCATGAATTTCAAGATTAAGGCAATAATTTTGGTATAATTTACTTGCCGATTACACTTGAAACTGCTAGGTCCACCATATAAAGTTGTTTGTTTTGTTATTACAGTGATTTATTTCATCATGTTCAATCAGGTTGAGTTCAGTACATTTTCTAAAGTAATGCACAAACTTGCTACAGAATGTGAAAAGCCAGTTGGCAGAAATACAATGTTCTAAATACATATTCCAGGTTTGCCAGGAATCTTTCGTCTTTGATATGTATGGAAACCAGGCCAAACATAATTTCCATATGTTTTTAGGGTGTTTTTCAATTACCAAACTACAACAATGCTCTTGTAGATGGTTTGGGGCTGTCTGAATTTGGAAATGGGTTTGATTCTTTAGTGCAGAAACATAGTAGGACACCACACCATCCTGATATGCAGATTATTGTATTTCTTCACGTCTGGTTTGTTGGGTTTGTTTGTTTTTTTTTTAATAAAGCACAATAAATTATCCTGAAACAATGGAATTCACATCCCTCTTGATGCCCTGACTGATTTAAGTTGCATTTTAGATCTTCTCCTTATAGCTAAGATATAGGAATAGCTTATGTGGGGGAAGCACTTTAATAAATATGTCAAACATTGAGCTACTAGTGTCTTTACCTCATGTTTTTTATCACTGCTGATGTATACCAGCCACTTCAGGTTCAATGTATACGCATTACTGAACATACAGTTATTCAAAACAATATGATGTAAGAATACTAAGATGCTTAGGCCAGTAACATTTCCATATGAGGGTTAAATAAATAAATTATTAAATGAATAACGAAAACAAAAAAATCTGTCTGTAGAAAAAGTTGCACTGCATTCACAAACTCACAGTCTGGAAAAGTAGGAAAAGATTGTTTCCAGTTTTCTGGAACATAAACTTGCAGGGACTGATGTAGATGTGCATCCCTCAGTAAGTGGTCTGTATCATTTATTGGATCCTCTTGTTTGAAGAGATAAGCATTTAAAGCTTGTGTTGCTACATTACACAGCTAAGTAGTTTTGAGTTCAAGTCACTTCACATTTCTGTAACACTTGAGAGGTTGACCATCTTCCTTCTTTATTTCATATAAGGCAAATAAAAGTATATGCTTATTCTTACTCCAGATTTAGATTATCTTGTTGCAGTACTTCAGATTAATCAAAAGACGCAGTTTCTGTTGGTAAACCACATACAAAAATTCCTTTGATTTTTTTATGTGTATAGTTTCAGATTAGTAATTTGTGACCCATATTTTTTTTTCACACTGTTTGTTTTCCCGTTAGCTTCACCACATCTTGCTACATGTCCAGACCTTAATCTTTGACCTTTTCTGTCCCTTGACCCCAGCACTCTTGAGTCTTGACTTCAAGGTTTGAGCAACTTTCACTTGAACTTCAGCCTGTGAACAGCTAATTATTATATCTAACTAAAGAGAGACCTTCCTATGACCTGTTTCTCTCACTGCTTGTAAACTCGGATACCGCAGGCAACCCTCCCTTAGAGAGTTGGTAACCTGAAGGCTCTTTCTTTTGGTTTAACACTGGTGTCTCCTGCCAAAACTCAAGAGCATGATGTATCAGCAGCCCTCCCTCCAGCCAAAGCAGGCTAGATGCAGCTTGCTGTGAAGCCTGACAACTCCACCCCACGTGTCAGCCGGAGGGAATCAAAGAAGAGCAATGAAACGAGTTTTCTACCTCCAGAATCTGTAGCCTCTAGCACTCACTGGTACAGAAGTAAAGGAGGAGCGGTAGCACAGCTGGCCTGGCTCAGGTCCCATGGTTTTACTCTTAAGAGCAAATGTTTCTTGTGCAAACTTGTCCCAGCTTATTTTCCAACCCATTTAGAAACTGCTGTGTTAAAACTACTTTAATTTTAGAACTCATTTCAATCCCATTTTCAAGTGACAGAGCTGATCCAGCAGTAATTAAAGGGCAGTGTTTTGTTGCTTACAGGGATCTGGATTTGAAGATATCCTGGCTTCATGTCCCTGAGCTTGGCAAAAGCATTAACTCTTATCATCTTAAAGTAGTCTGTCTCTCTGGTGCAATTTCACTCTGAATAGCAGAAAAGCTTATATAGTTCTTCTTTATAGCTGCAAAAGAGGTCATAAACATGAAATATGGATAGGCAGATCCAACTCTCAACCTACCATCTACTTATTTGTGCATTGTATGCCCTTAGGGCAAAACACTCTCAGAAGTGATGGCTGCCTTTGAGAATTTCATCTTTAACCCCCAGGGCCAGACACGCATAGCCGGGCTTTCCATAACCAAGGGCTGCCAACCTCCATGGCAACCCAGGGTGATCTTGGACCTTTAAAATGTCGCAGATCAGACCATTTTGGAAATCAGCATCATTAGCCGGTGATTCCTCCTTCTTTAAAGTGAGAATAATGAGATTTCTAACCATACTTTGGTATCTGCTAATCATGAGGTTGGTTGGGTTTTTTTTATAAAAGCACAAGATAGTTTTTAGAAAGTGTAGAATTCCAGTTCAGAAGCAGAACAGAGTATCTCAAACATGTAGCTGATGCAAATGCAACCATGGCCAACTTCATTTTTAGAAGAAAAAAGAAAGTAGGAGGGCACGTGTCATTTTGATCTAATGTTTGCCTGAAGAGCACAGAGAAGTCACAGCTGCTCATCCTTCAGCAAAGAAGCTTGCATCCACTTTGTAGGCATAAACAACAGTGATCTCTGTTTCTGTAAGGGCATTACTTTGTGATATGTGTGCAGCTCTATGCACTCGGTCATTACCAGTCTATGTGACTGTTCGTACTGTAGAAATAATCTCCTTTCTGTTTTTAAAGGTGCATAAGATTTGTGCACTGCAGTAGCAAAATTGTGCAATGCTGGCATAAACAATCTGTTCTGACAACCCCTCAGGAAGTAACTCCTGTTGACAGGATGTGTGAGTATTATCCCAGGATGATCTGATGCATTGGTGACTGCACTGTAACAATGGAAGCATGAGATGGGCCTCGAGTAACATGGCTTTGGTGGCAAGCTCAGCTGGGTTGGCAAGGTAATGCAGCTCAACTTCAAAAGGAAAGGCAAAGAAGCTAAAAGTGACTGTAGAGAACCATGTGTTAGACAAAATTCCCTATGTTGTATTAAGAATACCTTTGGTAAGAGACATCCTGAAGTTTAAGTGAAATTTTTGTCATTTTTCAGGTCTTACTTTGCTCTGCATGCCATTTTTAACAATAATCGGCTATCACACTATTGCTTCCTCATGCATAATTCAGTAAGAAATCACACTTCCATGATGCTGACTCATAGCCATTTAGAAGGGAAGACTCATTAAGGGAGTGCAAATTAGCCACACTGTCCAAAGGAGATTGTTCTTTATGTTTTGGAATCAGGATGTGAGCAACTATCCCTCTTCCCTCCTGCTCTTGGCAGCATCCTTCAGGAGGTGGACAGACAGAAGTCTATTTCAACAGCCCTGTAGAACAGAATAAAAATCTTGTTCTCCTGGCCTTTGTCTGCCCTAGGCACATACACATCAGCTGTGTAAACATTTCTTACCTGTATTTAGGTATTGCAAGAAATCTGTTTGACTCTGTACCTGGTTCTGACACGTGGTTGTGGCTGTTCACTAGGACAAGAGCTTCTGAACACACTGTGTAAGCCTTTGGTTACTGCAGATCAGCTTTATGGTTGGAATGATGTTAGGCAATACACAGGAATATTTTAGGGCACTGAATACTGCATCAGAACTCTGCAGCCTTATGGCGCAAAGCGCTGCAGGCACGTGATTTGAATGTGCTAAAAAAGTGTTCCAGTTTTTATTGGTTTGAGTATATTCTATCCATACCACACCGGTTCCCCCCAGACAATATAAAGCCAGTATAGATAACAAACTCAGTACTCTGGATAATTCACCAGAAGTGCCATCATGCGCTCCTGCCTGGTAGGTGATCCAGTGCCACACAAATCAAATCTTAGTGATCTTGTCAGCATGTCCTTACTAAAGCTGAAATTTCTTAGTTGTCTGAGCTTCACTTGTGTCTGACATACATATGAGCACAAAGAAATCTAATATTTACCACCACAGCTGTTTTCTACCTCCTCCCCCATTTGCAGCCCCCCAGGGATGCCATTCTAATAATGTCTTGTGTAAACAGCAGTTGGCAAAAATCCTGAAGTCCCTTCTACAGGACATATGACATCACTGTGACAATTCATCTTGAATTCCTTCAAAAAATTATTTCTTCCAGGTAATGTCGACCAGGGAAACTGAGCAAGCTGAGGGTGTTCCTGGAGGGCCTTACTCATCTCTGGCTGAAGACAGCATCAGTCTTTGTGTTGGCTGCAGGGGACGCAGGTGTGGAGTTACAGGCTGAGCCAGGCCCTACTCCTGGTGGTCCCAGGGAGAGGCCCGGTGGTTCCTGTTGCTCTTTGGGGACTTGCTAATGAGATTCTCCAAATGCAAGATCTGTGTGGTTGATCCTGACTCCATACATTCCCAGCTAGAGGAAAACCACCACATGGGGATGGGCTTAGGCCAGGCAGCAGCACTGTCTTTCAGGTAAAGACTTATCTGGCAGCAGCTCCCCCAGGACAGGGCTGGGTCCCAGCTGTAGCCTCCCCATGGCACTGCCTGGAGACCTCTGCCTTGGCTGCACTGCCTCTGCATCGTTCTCAAGCCCTGGCAGCCGGACCTCCTGGTGGTGGGATCTTCTCAGGGCCTTTGTAAAATGGGCACAGTTTTTGCAGCTGGTCTGCACAAATAAGATGGTTTCTAGTATTTTCTTTCAATCTGTGTCAAAATCTAAAGTTTCCAATACCACTTGAAAAGGAAAATGCCACCCAACCAGCAATCTGGTCCTTATCGCAGCTGCTCAGTCTCAGTACCCAAAAGTTAAGTTTCAATCAATTTAGTCTTGGATGCCTTTTCAACTTCAGATAAACCAAAGCTTTGTGTACTTAACAGCTTTCAGAGAAAATCTGCCATTAAATATGATACTTTGAATTCATTTCAAAATACCTGACTTGCTATGGTACACTTCCAAAGCTAATTTCATTAGGGTTTTTCTTTCTGTGACAGTACCTGGGAACAAATGGCTGAAATTTTCTTCTCCTAAGTGGCTCCCACTGAAATCATTGGTGCAAACTCAGAGATACAGTCTGTTGAAGGTATCCCTTTTCTTTCCACAGACCAGATCTAGATATAGGGCCATTGGCTGATCATCTCTGCTAAGAGATCTAAAAAGGAGTATGTCTATAATCTTTTACATTCTAGTCAGTGGCTTGAACTTGGCCCATATGAGTGGTGGTTTGGTGTCATTCATGAGAACCATCAGTTGTTAATTCTGGCAAAATCTGAATAAACTTTGTTGTTTCTTAACCTGGAATGGCAGCAAAAGATTTTGTGATCAAAATGTATACCTCTCCACCTGGAGATGTGCTGGGTGTCGCGATCATCAGTTGCAATGAGCTGTCAGAATCTAACCCTCAATTGCAATATCAGATGAAGAAATAAAGTTGTAACTGTCATGTCCTGAAAGTCCTGTTGGTGTAAGGACCAACATTCCTGATGACCTCAAGTGAAGAAAAAAAGTGTCTTACTCTGAAGAGAAGGATGATGAAAGCATTAACCTAAAGAGCAATGTCATAGTAAACTAAAACCAACAGTCAAGGTACTTAACTGTTTTAAAGGTGAGTTCAGGCAGGTGTTCCACCACTTCTACTATCATAGCCAAGTTGAAATCCTCTCAGCAGACAAAGTAGTCCTTCATTCCTACCAGGATGTAAAGTTGAAGGAGAGAAGCCATGTTAGTAGTAGGTAGGTTTGCAAATATCCACTTAAAAATAGAAATGTGTACGAAAAACCTCTTTCTTTTGGCTGACTTACGCTGAAAGTTTCCCTCTGGGTTTGGATATGCATATACAAAAAACTAGAGTTAACATTTTCAGAATATCCCAGTGGTCCTAGGTTTTAACTTTTTTTTAATGGGTAAATATCTCTCTGACTACACAGTGTCCAGTGTAGCAGCATGGTAAAGACAGGCTGTTTGTGACTAATTAACACCCATTTGCAGAACTTTTGGGGCCACTAAGGCAAGCAGAAAACCTTATATTTGGAGAAAAGGATCTAGTTAATGCCCTCCAGTGGGGCATTAACTTCCCGCAGAGTATTTTCTCTGGTGGAAAATATCGGGACATTAAATATTCCATATGCAATCACCTGATGACAAACAAATCTAAATTTTCCAACTGAAAAGTATCAAATTTTCCAAACATTTTACATTTTTGTTGAAAAGAGACCAAAAACAAAAACAAAACCAGGAGTTTCAGTCTGCTCTGGTCTTACCAGAAATTAAACTTTGCAAAAATAATACCAGAATGATGTCTGAAAATAATTTGGCATGTTAATTGAACACTAGCAATAGGATCCACGAAGTCAATCCAGCTTGACTGCATTATCACAGCTGATATGTTATGCTAAGTTTATAGGATGGTATTTTTTGGGTTTTTCTCCATTATTCAGTCTCTCCTTTAAGTGTGGGTCATGCTGGCAGCCTCTGTGAAGTTGCTGCTTTTTCAAACTTAGAAAAATTATTTGAGATATTATGTTTGATTTTTTTTCCTCTGTTCCCTCCCAGACATAGTCATCCTCAAATAAACAATTTGCTGTTAAAGAAATTTGCTGTTGAAGAAGATGTTACATTGGTTTCTGTCATAACATACTGCATCTATCCTGACTTCAACTTCAAAATGTAATTCTAATGCAGCAGTTCTTCCAGGTGATTTTCCTTCTAATTTACATCTGCATTTGCTCCACCCGAGTGCTCACTGAACACTGAAAGCATCATATTAAGAAACCTTAAAGAAGCCATATTTATCACATTTTTTCTATCCATAAAATATTTAATCTTATCTAATCCATTTCTTACATTCCTTGAGATGCATGGCTCATCTCTCAAACATAATTCTCATTGTGTTTTGAATTGGATTATTTAAGGAGCAGTGATTAAATCCCTAAAAGCCTTTATTGGCATACTATCATTTCTGCTACACTCAGAAGTTTTATTTTCTTCCTGGGCACTTTGGGTAATCCCAATGGCAGAAAGGCTTTTTGGAAGAAGGATGCATGGCCGAAAACAAAACCAGGGCCCACACATCACAGAGACAGCAGGACCATCTACCGAAGTTCCAGAGTAAAGGTTACATATTAGCAAGACCTTTTATCAACACTTCTTATCAGAAGAACTCATAGGTGATCCCGCTATTAATTAAAGCTAATCTAACAGGTTCCAGAATTGAGTGGCAGAAGCACCACATTTTTCCGCGTTCCTGGGAAGTAAAGCAATTCAGGGTTTCAGATTTCTTCCTACCTCCTCATCAGGGCAAGTAAAATCTTTGATCTCTGAGTGGGAAGAATGCAGATTTTATAGCGTGACAGTTTCTCTGAAGACTTGACTGCTGACTTTCTTTTCAGTATTGGCCTGAATCCATTAAACCATACATGAATGTACAATATTAGAAAATTTCCACTGCAGTCTATTCATTAAAACTGCAGTCTGTTCTGTGGCTCAATCAGTGCAGAAAGATTGAAGTCAACAATTTCTTCTGTTGTGTTTTGGTCAATAAATCTGCTGGTCCAGATTCATTCCTGGTACAACTCCAACGCTGCAATGTGGATAGATGCTGTATTTTTTCCTTTTTCCCTGAATTAAATTGTCTACCCAAAAAGATGACAAATCTTCAGAAGTACTTTGCTTAAGCAAGGCTGAAAATGTCATTGAACAAAGACAATTAAAGAGTTTTAATTTAAAATTTACTGCAGGTTTGCTGACAACTGATTAAGTCTGTCTATTCCGGGTTAAGACAATAATCATGAATCAAAGTGAAAGAAAAGATCATGTAAATAAAGCTACTCAGAAACAGTTATTTTTTCAGATACACCTTTCAGGATTCTAGGCAATGCATGGACTGTTGACAACTGTATGATGACTTGGGCAGATTAAGGAATGGCAATGAGTGAGAACTGCCCAAGTGAAGTACCCCTCTGTTCTTCTGTTTTATTACTGCATTGCCTCTGGCTTCAAGACCCAGGCAGAGCCAGCTGGAGTGGGCAGGCAAATTTACAGATGTTAACACACGCCTTTGGCATTTTCTTTCACCAAAGTCAAGGATATCATCTGCAGTCTTCTACGGGCTGATGTGTGGCTTGGAGATGAAAGACAAAACTTATCAGAGGATCCAGTATGCTGATTAATAACCTAGGACATTGTGCTTTAGAAAGCATACTCTGATTATTTTTTGTTTTCATGAAAAAGATGTAAAAACCACTGTCTGCGTTGCCAAAGGGACTCAACGCGGTGGGACTGTCACCACTAGGTGGCACGAACCTGATGCAGCAGAAAACGTCTCAAAAAATGCTGAAACACTTAGTGCTTTGCTGAACAGCTGCCATCCAGTAAGTGAAAAGACTACCACTGCCCCACCACCACGCTAGCCATCAGCACAGGACTCGTCTGGAGAGCCCACTTCATTCTGGTTTGCACAACTGTCTTCTGGATAATGGGGGAAGGAGGATGTGTTTGGAACAGAACCTCGGTGTTGCCTCCTCCCCCCAAGCAAAATGAAAATCCATTGCTAATAAGTAAGGGTTTTTTCTCTATTTCTGCACTATTTAAGGTAGTTAAAGTACACTTTTTTTTTTTTTCCACACTGCAGTGATGTGGACAGCTAGGACCACATCATAAAAATAAGGTTAGCTGGCTGCCATGGTGGTCCCATTCCCTTTGGCTCTGGTCATACAGCTCACTCGGTGCAACATGGTGTTTAGGCCCCAAGGCTGCAAAGTGAAGTATCTCAGCAGCGCTTTGCCCCCAGGTCAGCACTGACCCTGCACTGCAGCTCTGGGGAGAGCTGCTCTCGTGGTGTCCTCTGAGCAGACTGTCAACCCAGAAGACTCCAAATGATGGCTCTCCAAATAGGTATTAGAGATCCCAAGATAATTCCAGTTAAAACAAGTAATCCTCAAGATTTCTTTAGGGATATGCACTCTAGTATACTGCTGATTTCTTATTCAGATTTGCTAGTATCTAATCCATTCCTTTAAGCAGCATTTATAGATAAGTATGGTAATTGAGCTCTCCTAAAATACAGGAAAGCTGGCCTTGCTATTTATGACAACGGAGATGAAGAGCCACAGAAATACATTTTGGTTAGGTTTGCAAGTCTTGATTAAGCCTTTGTAACAATTTATTTCTGTGGCATTATAGATGTAGAAAGCACTTTAAAGAGAGAGAATATCTGCTTTAAATGTGGTATCATATATGCAGAAGGCACTCAAAATAAAGAAAATGGAAGGTCCTTGTACTAAAGCACCTATGCTTTAAATGAGATTAAGTGCAGGATAAGATGACAATAAACAAAGGGCTGGATGAAAAGCTGGCAGTGGTGAACAGTCAGACTTAATAATATGACCATATCTTATTTCCTCCTCAGATTTTTTTAATACAGTAAATTTATTGTAATAGGATTTCTGGACAGCATCCACTTGAAAGCCTGCACAGAGGTTAGCAATAGAAGATTGAAAAAAAATTGAAGCATGTCAAAAGATTTTAAGGAAGTCTGAGGCAGCAGGAAGAAAAAAGATCAGAGACTATTCCTTTAAAAATAGGTTTAACAATTCCCATTTCTTTCACAGACAGCATGCTTTAATATATTATTCTAAGTTCCTGAGTCATTTGTGTCAAATGCGAATTTGGTTTGGTTTCCTGGAAGTGTGATGCTACACCCAGACACTACAGTCACGGAGGTTATGCACATGAAGCCAGTCAGAAACTGCAGGGGTGAGAAAGAGTTCCTTACAGGAAACTTGATTTTTTGGCAGAAAACAAAGTAAGTTCTCAATTTTGGCCAATGAGGTAAGAAAGGGGGGAAATACTCTTTTACATATAACAAAGAGGAAAGCAAACTATTTCTGAGAAAAACTTCGTTTTCCTAAACCTGAGTTTTCATTAGTACAAGCTTCAGTCATCAATTCTCAAACATTTCTAAGGCATTTTGTGTATTCTCACACTGCAAGTCCCTTGCCCGAGAAGGACTACAGTTTACATGGAGTTGTCAATTAGATGCTATTTAGTAACAGATTTATTGTGGACACTTAGAAACCCTGAAGCTTGAAGCTTGCACAGGGCAGGAGCTTGTTCAAGGGCCTTTGCTTCAAGCAGGCTTTCAGCTCAGGCAGAGATGTTTCACCATCCTATTCCCCTGTCTGTGCAGCAGAGCTTGGTCTCACCCTGTTTCCAATGGGAAACAGGGTGAGACCAGCCTCTGTCAGGCCTCTGTCAGGCACCCAGCCTCTGTCAGGCACCCAGCTCCCGTGGTCCCACAGCAGTGACAGGGACACAACTGATGCAGGGAACAGCCCAGGGAGCAGACCTTGAAACAGTACCTGCAAAGGCAGAGTGAGCTACTGGGACTCAGTATTTGCCAAAAAAAAAAGAAAAAACTAAAAAAAAAAAAACAAAAAAAAAACCAAAACTAAAAAAAAAAAGCCTGGCAGTTCACATCAGGGATGCATGATCAAAACTGCAAATTCAAAACATATAATATTCACACTCTTCCTTTCTAAAGAGAGGCGGGAATTTGGACTGTTTCACAGACAATTGGTGTGTGCTATTTTTGAGATCAAAAGAAAGAGAGAGGCACTCGTTGCATCCAGACCCTGGAAAGCGCAGCCCTGGACTTCCTCATAAAATTCTGCTTTTCCCCTTTCCAGCCCCGCCCTTCACATGCCCCCACCCAGAGTGCACAAAGACACAGCATTTCTTTTCTGTTTAGCTTTCCTGAGTAAAATGGCATGTTTGTTAGTGTTGGTCCTATTTAAATCTCTGTTACAATCAAAGGAACACATTTTGACCAAATCTTCCTGGGACAATCGCTGGGCTTATTAAATCTTTCTCTCTATGTCTGTTACAGCTAAAAATCTCTGTCTAGAGATCAGCAACTGGAAATCTGCTGTCCTAGAAGAAGCAGTAGGATTATTAGTATTTTATATTCCTGAGGGGGAAGGTGTTTTCTTAGATCAAAACATTACATGATAGTGCTGTTTGAGGTGCTACACCAAACATCTGTACTCATTTCCATTAACTGCGAGTGCGCTGGATCAATATTCAAACACGGTAATTTGTTCTCTGCAATACCACCGAGCATCTAAAAACTGTCTCTAAAACCTGGGTGGTTAATGTGAACCAGGCATTTTTAAATAGATCAGCTGGCCCACCCATGATTATAAGCCTGAACATAAGGCAGCATGTTTTACAAGGTCAATTCCAATTAAAGCTCCTCTACCAACCCAAATATCTTTAATCTCCAAAGACTACTTGTATGCATCATTTCACTTAGGCAAGTCTGTTTTGTGATTACTTCCAATTACTTCCCTGCCCACGTAGCTTTCTCACCCTCATCCGTCACGGTTACAAGTACCCACCTAGGGATGCAAGTGGCCCTAGTGTACTACAGCTGCTTTCCTCAGGTGCTCCTTTGTAGGGCAGCCTTCACGATGTGATTTAATACTTGGGAACAAGCTGGCGTGTGGGGGAAGGGGAAAGAACTGCTCAGACGATGATGCTTAGTAAATCATGTTCCTGCTATTTTAGTTTCTAGTTTCACTTTTTCTCTCTACAGTATATTCACAAACATAAAGTTGCAGAGTTACTAAAAAGCACAGGAGAGGGGTCTTTGATAGCAAAAATAGAATGAGATTTCAGTCTTAAGCATGGATTAGTGTCAAAACTCCTGATCTATACCAGAGGAAGACTCAAATGTCAAGGGCAGATCTTGATCTTAATTTTCTGCATGGAAATCTGAAGTAGCTCCACACTTTTTAACAAATATTTTGTTGGAGACCTCACTGAGAGCACAGTGTGAATCAAAGTTCTCACTCCAGGACCAGGAATGGAAATTTGTTCCAGCCCATTTTAATTAAAAAATATGTTTTAAAAATGTTAACACTGAAAAGGTCCATCAGGACACAGACCACTGTAGTATTTGAACAGAAAAGAAAGATGTCGGTCTCCAAACTCTACCACAATATACTAATTTCTTTCTTACTTTTCAACAGGCATAAGAAGCGATGGGCTTCTTCAATTGTTCTATACCAGGAAAGGGGAGTGATTCCATCTGATTCAGTATTTGTTTCCCTGCTTTGCGTCAGCCCCACCATACAAAGGAAGGTGGGAAACAGCCAGTCTCCTGACCTGACCTGACTGCCCTGTCTCAGGGGAGCTCTCCTCCAGCACCAAGCTGCCACATACCCCTTGGTGCATCAGAAGAGGAAAGGTGGGGAGGGAGATGGCCAAGCCTGTGGTGCTCTCATCCCATCTGTCATCCAGTCCAGTGGGACACTCAGTCCTCAGGAGAGCAGAGCAGCCTTTGGGCTATAACTGGCTTTTCTGAAACATCTCTGCTCAGCTTGGGTGTGCCTGAAAATCAGACCCAGTGGATTTACCAGTATGCATGAGAGAAAATTATGGCCCTGGCTCTTTAGTTTCATTGTTTTGTCTTGAGGATGCAATATGACTAATTTGTTAGGAATAATAGTGCTGCACTCAAATATGCCCCTCTCAGAAACAGATTCCTCACAGGCTCATTAAGGGTAACGGTTTTAGAAAAACAAATGCATTTGCCTTAGTTCCTAAGTGCAAAATGACTTTAAAGTAACAGATACTCCTTTCAAACTGTACCAACTTGCTGCTGTATTTTATAAAATTATTAGGTGGCATCACGCCTCATTTGAATGGTGCTTTTGGACATGCCATTTAACCACCACCTCAAAAAGAAAATCTAAAAACATATTTTAAAACAAAAATGGTCTTCTTTTAAACAGACATTCCCTCCAGTACTGAGATCTGGAGTTTGCTGGTGTGGGACTGTCACTGCACAGTAGGCCAGTAGTGCAAATACCTTGAATTAAAAGTCTGAATTAAAGAAAGCAAATATTTATCTGAAAGGAGATCCCAAGTATACACAGTACATTTCTACTCAGTGTCCATAAATACAACTGATGATAAAGGAATCCTGCCTTTGAACTGATTGCTCTGATCAGATTTGGTTTTAATTGAGTTCAGATGTAAATAATTTCTTAAAAGTATGCAGTACTATAGAAATAATTGGGGTTTGTGTGCTCGCAGTTGGGATGGGGGTGAATATGAAATTTCTCTTCTATTTCTCTCTGACTGTTGTGTCAAGTACGTGAATTTCTGGCAAACTTTTCTTTTGTTGGCTTAGGAAAATGAGAATATCTGTATTAGTTCACCTCATCCAAAATACAAGAGGCAAAAAAGATTTTACATGGAAGTGTCCTCCTACAGGTTCAGTCTCCATTGTTTCTACAGGTATAGAAATCTGGGCCTAAGGGTTAAGCATGGGTTTTCTAGGAAAGCTGGTGATTGGAAGAACATGAATAAGAGTGTCATAAAATGACAAATGTTCTGGAACAATATTCACTTAAAGATAGAAGGAATTCCTTTGAATATGGAAATATTTTTTGGAATGCCTGAGAAATTTTCCATTGCCCTTGTAACAGTTAATCTGAAAACTGTGCCTCACTGCTTCCCATAATTCTTCAATTTGAAAATTTTATAAGGTCATATTAAAAAACAAGAGGTACTAGGAAAGATACCTTGCTAATTTGGTGTATTTATTACATATGCCTGCACAATTAATTTAGATTTTGAGGAGAAAAAGAACAAGTGTATACATTTGAGTGAAACAATACAGCATATATTTATCATCAAAATTTGCTACATTGAGCCTATTTCTTCTATTTCTTACAGAACATCTCCAAAACATGTCTGATCTCTGCTGGAATTCCTACAATGAGTAAATTAGCAGGCAAACTGTACCTGAAGTGTTATCTCCAAAAAGCACACTTGATTGGAGACTATGTCTGTGCTTACTTTCTGCAGGAGCTGCCCATGTCCTGAGGAGTCAGTAGTTATACTTGTTATGACTAAGGTGGACCTTTGGAGCAGATGTTTGTATTGATCTGATTTCGAGGACACACATCATTGTAGTGTCCAAGTCACCTTAGGCAGCATATTTCAGGACTATGTATAAAGAATATTGATTTTTGGATGCCTGTTTCTAAATGGAGAAAATGCAACATCTGCATCTTTCTTCTCCCTGAACTTGCACCTGGTATTTCCAATTCTTTCCATGCACACTGGCTATAAAGCACTTTCTTATATCATTCCTTCTGCATGTTTCTAGTACATGATCCCACAGAAGCCAACTTGAAGATGTAGATTAAGACCAAGGTGAAGGAGATAGGCGTACACTATTTCTGCTTCACACTGTCATACTGAAAGCCCCTTTCCACTAGTAAACTGTGTATAGTCCTTTGTCCAGATAAAAATACTTTGGAAGAAGCCATGGTGTTGCAAAGGATCAGACAGAAAATATCTGTCCCTTACACATTACCCCTACAAACTCATTCCTAAGTGATTCCCTGATGAGGAAGTGGGGCATCATCATAGAAACAGAAAACAGAGTGAAAAAAAAAAAGAACGGTCCTGTGAGAAGAAAGAAAATATATCACAGCCTAATCACTTAGATCTCAAGGCAGAAACGAAGATTTATGCTATTATTGGTACCCTTGTCACCTTGGACACCAGTATGCAAGAATATTATTTTCTTCACACATTTTTGCAAGTGCAGCTTGCACAGTATAAGCTCTGGTTTAAATTAGCAGTAAGTTGTGGTGTGGAGGCTGTTGTTGTGTGACGGTGCCCAGTGACGCTTGTGAATTAAGATGGCCACTGCAAGGAGTGAACATCGCACGTGGCCTCGTGGGACACACTGTGCTCTGCTTCTTTGAGCAACACAGGAGTGGCCAGACTAAATAAAGTCCAAGGAGTGGGCCCAGCTCACCATGCAGACGCATATAGCATATTTAAATTTACATCTCAAATTTTTATCCAAACTGCTCATCTAAGCTCCGCTGATGGATACGGGGTACTTGCATTAAAATCTTCACCTCGTTGACAAATAATGGGCTATTTAAAAAGTCTTGCAATTGTAGCACTTCAGTTAGATGATGTATGACTAAGTCAGGTGATTATGGAGAGAGAGGCTTTACACTAATTGATTGGTTATGTTCTCTATTAGTGTAGGGAACCATCCACTATGCTTTAGCTAGACATATGGAAGGTTTTAAAAGTGCCTTTGGCATTGGGACCTAATATGACATATATTGCAACATGAAGTTCTTTCATAGAATCTAGCCCAGTTTGTCACAGTGACATTAGGAAATCAGTAGGGATTATTTTTGTGAGCAAAAGATGCAGAATTTGGCCCAGCTTTTGATATATTGCCCGAATGGATCTATGCAATTGCTGCTGCACTTATTCCTATTTGTGACTAAATGCAAGTCGCTTTCTATGGGATCTTGAATTGTGCCCTGTGTATTATTTACATGTGTTGAAAGAAGCATTGATGTATGATAGGAGCCAGTATAAAACTACCAGGAGAAGGCTATTAAGACATATACACACTGAACTCATTATGTAAATTTATCTTGAATTATTTTTAGTAAAAGTGCAGATGACTGTGTATCCCCATTACATCTCCCTGAGCTTGTAAATTATCTAATTGCTTTAAAATAATGCTTTAAAAGGCTTAAATTATCAAATTATTTGTCTTTCAAAAACAAAGTAAGTTTTATTGACAATCTAACAACTCTGAGGGGCCATGGAGGCTGCCTCTGTAGCTCAATGATTGCAGCAGTAGGAGGACCCACACCAAACCCCACCTTCAGGCTGCATATCCTGCCTTCCCAGCTGAGTGCCTTTAATTAAGGCAGAGTTACTGCGTGTAAGGAAACCTCTGCAGCAGAAGAGGCAGTGCAGTAAAATAATTTGAAACCTGGTGTGCTGCTGGTCTCCAGCAGAGGATGTGTGGTGTCAAGCATCCTCAGGCAGCAGAAGACTGAGGTGAATCCAGCCTGGATTCACCACATCTTAGGAATATTTCTCCTCGGGAGAAAGAAAGGAAGCAGAGCTCTGGCAGTAAGAAATCCTGAGCAGAAATGTATATACCACAGCATCCCTTAGGAGGACAGACTCCCCAGTTGCAGTAGCTTTTATAGCTCCCCTGTCCAGGTACCTTATTGTCCCTCAGCTCCATGAACTGCCATGGCTCAGAGCTGTGACTCCAGTAGGTGACAGCTGATAATTTACGAAGCATTTCATCCTGGCCTGTAGCAGGGATTTTTCCATACTGCAGTGAAAGTCAAAACTCATTTATAATGAGAACACCATTAATATCTATACAGACCTCCCAGCTGAACAAAGTCCTCTGCACTGCTCTGGTGTCACACTTCCACACTCATCTTCCCCACCACTAGAGTGTGAAGCATCCTCAGGATGCCAGCAAACCATCATGTTCTTCCAGCACCCTTTGCTCTTCTCAAATGCTGTTCACTACATGACATTCAAAAGCAAAACAGGCAGGAGTACCCTGACTGCTTATGCTCTATCCCACTGGTTCTTGACATCTTTTCACTTGGAAAACAATGAGATGCTGACTGTGGCTGGGGAAACTGGGACCTGCTGGGTGAGTTACACAGCAATTATATCTATTTCAGGATAATTCAGGCACACCTCATTACTCCTGGTGTACCATCGATTTTACTGCAATTAAATCCTGGAGGTTTCAGACTTGGCTGAAATGTCAAATATCAATTAAACCAAAGAAAATCTCAGACATTCATGAAATGGATGCTTCCTGGAGATGCTTTAGCAATACTTCTGTCCTCCCCTGCTTTTTTATTACCAGCTCCAGTGAACATCAAAGTGAAATCTTCCTGTCCTAGTATAAAAATGCCATCCAAAATGGCTGAAAATCACTAATACTTCAACCTTACCAGCTAAATTTAGCTAAGGAGAGATAGATATGCCATGCCAGCACAGGTCAAAGATGACATGCTAGCTAAAATTATAGTACATAATGGGAGATGCTTCTCAGAAGTCAGCCAAGTTTTGACACAGAGAAAAAGATAAGGTAGTGCAACTGGTGCATTTCTGTCCCTCCTTACTAGAGCTGGTGTCTGAGCTCTGTGAACCAGCTATGTTGACTGGGGCTTGTCCGTGAACTTAATGCAAAAGGCCATGCTGGCTAATGCTAAAAGCCAGGATCTGGGCTGGAGGATCCCATAATCCTGTTATTACCTCCCTGACTTTCCAGTGTTGGGTGAGCATGTCACCCAGACCCTTCACTGGGAATTAGATCCATTTGTTGTGTTAACTTACCCAAGAAGAGCTCATTACATCAATACCACTAACATGCTCACACAGGAGAATCTGTGTTTTGTTTCAAGTGCACAGGTGCAATCCATTGTCCACATCCTAGGAACAGGTTCTCTCCCTTCTTCTGCTCCTGCACAGGAGAAAGAAACAGTATTTTCTTAAAGGACATGTTAAACATCACTGATTAGGCTTGAGAGGTCTGGAGAGTAAACATTTAAAATATGGTGCTCATTTTGTTAGACACTGTTTGAAAACCAATAGTTTACTAGCTGTGTTTGTTGTTTTCTCATTTAATTAGGGACTTAGCTCAACGTTCCAGTGCCAACAGAGCCAGCAAATATTTTGTGCTAGTTTAAAAACAGTCAAGTTTTTGATGGGCGGGAGCAAGCTGCTCGAAGTTTCTACAATGTCTGGCACAGAGCCAATCGCTGAAGGCTCTGACAATGGGCAGGTTACTAGCCCAGTTAGACAAGTTGGTAATGCCTCTGTGATGACATATTTAAGAAAGGAAAAAGGGCGGGAAGCTCTTTCTTCTCCTGAGGGCTGGTGACACGGCCGCTGGGACCCATCCCAGCGGGGGCTGCCGGGACCCATCCTGGTGGGGGCCGCCAGGGGCCGTGTGGCCGGGGCCTTTCTGAGGCCAAGACCACATGGCCAGCGATGAAAACACAGCAAACAATTCCCTAATACGGAGCCTAGATTAAATCAATCTCTTCAGCGCAGCGAAGCTCTGTAAGAACTTTTCAATTGATAGAACTTGAGAACAATAATACCTACGGACAACAACTTTCTTCCAAGTCTGAGAAAAGGAAAAGTGAGGACATGTGAGGAGAACAACATGGCGGCACCGAGGTCGGTGCAAAGGAAGGAGGGGGAGGAAGTGCTTCGGGCGTCGGAGCTGAGATTCTTCTGCAAGCCATGGGGAGGACTATAATACAACAAATCATTTCCCTGTAATTCCTAAGTGCATGGGGGGATGCAGAGATCCACTCGCAGCCTGTGAGAAGGAGTGCTCACCCCAGAGCATGTGGATGTTGAAAAGCTGTAATCTGGTGAGGAACTCAGAGAGAGAGAGAACCCTTGCTTCCAAACTAGAACAACTTATCCATAAAAGACTAAACGCCGTGAACTAAAATGACCCACGCTAGGCAGTTGTGGGAAGACTGCTTGGCCCGTGGAAGGGACTCACGTTACAGCAGGTCAGGCGGGCTGCTGTTCATGGAAATCAGAACCACGTTAGAGAAATTCACAGAGAACTGTCTCCTGTGGGAAGGACCCCACTGCACGACAGAAGAAAAACCTCCTTTCCCTGAATGAACTGAGGAAAGATTTTTAAGAAGTGAAAGACTGACCAAAACCCCATGTTTTTGTCTCCTCGCACAGTTAGTGGGAAAGAGGGAGGGACTGGGAAGGAAAAGTGTTCTAAAGGTTTATTTTAGCTCTCATTACCCTTTTTTTTTCCTTTTAATTCTATCAATAAATTTTTTTTATACTGTTTAAGTTTTGAACCTGTTTTGCCTTAAAATGTTTTTCCCCAAAATGTTTTTCCCCTAATCCTTATCTCAACTCATGAAGTTTTTGTTTTAATTCCCCCTCCTCTGCTCAGCTACAGCAGAGGAAAATAAGTGAATAGGTTTTTCGTGGGGGCCTGGTGCTTAGCCAGCGTCAAACCATGACGTATTTGAAAGAGACTGGCATGCTTATTTCTTCATTGCTTTGCTATAGGGGGAGGAGACACTTTAGTGTCTGTCTTTCAATTTAATATTTTATAACAAAGCAAAAGAGTCAAGTTATTTCAATTGTCCATGTGTGTGTTGAAAAGAGGGATGGTAGAAAGCAAGGCAACAGGAGGCTAAAACACCTTGTCTCTGCATTATATGGGAACACAGTTGGATTATAGAAAATTGATGTCCTAGGCAAAATACAACACAGTTGCCCGAGGCTTTCTTTGCTCCCCCAAGGACATGCAGTGTCTCCATTGCTACACAGAGCTACACTGACAGGAGAGTTTCCTTCTCTGGCAGGCAGAGACTTACCTACCAGCCACTTCTGGCACCATGTTAGCACCCAGGGGGACATCAACAGCACTTTCCTGGGCCAGGGTAGGGTGGCCTGAGATGTCATACTCCTGCAGCAACACCCTCCAGCGGCAGTGCAGTTACTCTTGGTGTTTAGAGTTTGCAGTCTAATTTGCCATGGACTGGTCTTCCAGGTGCCAGTGGGCTCAGGCATCATTGCATCCATTATGCACTCATCACCCTTCACAGATTTTCCTTCTGACCATGAAATCTAGATATATGTATGAGCTTATGTTCGGATGCAGTCATGCAGCTCCCAGGCAGAGAGACTGAGATTTAGATCCAGTAGAGTCACCACATCTAGCATGGGGGAATTGGGAGCATTTGCTATGGATCCATTTCACAGACGGAGGGTGAGATGTACCCCACCTATGAACAGAAAGCACAGGCAGCAGCACCGGCAGACCCTTTCAAGGCTGGGCTTCCTTCCTTCATTCCAGCAATCCCCTGGCACACTGAAAGATTGGGAATGGAAGACTGCTTCAGATGTAAAGCATCCATTTGTATTTAATAGCTAGCATTGATTTCCAATTTCATATCTGCTGAACAGCAGCTACTGGCCACATTAAAATTCATCATCATCTTCACTGAACCTTCCAAATTCAGGCTCTACCATCACCTTTAATGAATCAATCCATGTCAGCATACAATGTGTATTTTTAAACTATCCTCAGTGTCTTTATGAAGTTAAATCGGCTGGACTCTTAAGAGCCTGATTTTAGTTTGTGGGGCTAGGCTACAAGGAAGATTTAAATATAAAACACTCAAACAGTTCAATGATATGTTCAACATGTATTGAAAAACTTGGTATTAGACTACTCTCTGTCCTGAAACCACACATGTTAAATGCATGATAATAGTATTTATCCATCATTATGAAGCTTTACTGCTACTTAAAGCAACATGGAAAACACTGATCATCTGTGTTATTCTTTGCCAATGTTTAGTTGCAGCTCTCTGCGTGGGTCACCCTTTACCCACACCATGAACACACACCAGCACAATCTGCCCAGGAGCTGCCTATTTTGGAAGGAGGAAGGGATCCCAGGTTTATTCCTTCCAGAAAGGGAAGCAAATATTTTATTTCATGGCTCTGTAGCTTTGTAGCCAGCATTAGTGTTTGTTTCTGGGTGAGAGGGTTGCAGACCTTGCTATCCAGTGGCCTTTCTGGTAGCACTAGCAGAAAAACTGGAAATGTCAGTGATGCAGAAGAAGGGGACCCAGGGCTTTTCCAGCCCGCAAAAAGAAACGTGGTATCTTCGGCCCAGGGATCAATAGAGGCTGCTGCTTGCTTTGCCTCACATGACCTGGAACCACCCTACTTTTTTCACCTTGTTACAGGGCAGCACTGAAGCGCATGTCAGCGTGTGGTCTCCTCAAAGGCTTCTGCAGCCCTGTGTAACGAAAAGGCACAAATCTTCATTGTAAAGGATTGTGAAAGACTCTGACAACTGACAGCAGTTGTCAAACTCACTTGGTTGCTTGGTGCCATGTGTAAATGAGGTTTTATGTTTGCAGAAGGGCAGCTCTGCTTGTATTATGTTCTCCTTCAACAGATTAATTCTCCCTAGACCTAATGTTAGCACAGTGAGTCCAGAGATACTACTCATCAATTAAAAATTCAATAAAAATAAGCTGTCATTACCATAATCCTTCAGACTAGGAAGCATGGAGTCGAGAGCTGTACCATCCTGGCCTGTGACAAAAGCTCCAAAGACTGCCAGCTGTGGTGTTAATTGATTGGTGTAATTTATAAGTAATCTAACAATACTGAATAATTTATTTTGCAGTGGCATGTGCTGACAATATACAGCTGCACAGATATCTGCACAGCTTCAGAAGAAATGGTGCTAAACAGGGTGTAAGGCGAAGATTAAGATTCAGTGATATTCTTAGGAGCACTTTATCATATGCTCTGCTCTCCAGTGCTTTTATAACAGCAGAAGTATATAGATCTGACAATAGGAAATGTATAGATCTGCGTGGTCAACACATACAGGCTCAATATTCTCTTTCACAGCAGATTACCCATCATGAACTTCAAAAGTGAGGCAGGTGGATGCCAAGCAGGAAAAACGCAGCACTGAGGACAGCCCTGCTGAACCACAATAAAAACTGACCACTGTATTTCCACAACAACGATGCTGATGATGGGGAAAAGTCTAATGATTTAATCTCTCTCCAGCCAAAATAGGATAAAAATTCTTGCTGTTGACTGAGCAGGTTTTCCAGGGGTCACCTAGCGGGGAGTGACTCTCATCAACCCACATTGTTTTTACAACTGCATGAAAAGCCCCAGCTGATACACTTGGAAATCAAGAGGAACCACCCCAGAGAGCCCAAAGGACTGAAGAGGCTGGCAGCCAAAGCCAAATCTCTTCTCTTACGGATGCACAAATGAAGAGTTCATGTGAGCTCTTATTTGCTCAGGCAAAGCTGCCGCTACAGTCAAAGGCTGACAACCTGGGCCTGTTTCAAGTCCACATCACCCCTCACCCAGGATGAATCCCACCCCCACAGGCCAAACCCTCCTCTTTTTTGTTTCCCTTAAGGGCAGAAATCTTCTCCCAAAATTCCATTTTGCTGGAATGATTAACTGCATTTCTGGGAGTTGCTTTAAAAAATTGTGTATGTGCATTGTAACTGAAGCCTAATCCCATCCATGTTTGCAAAAGAACATGGAACTCAATCCCAAAACACACATGATGAAAGGATGGGCTCCTTACAACATGATTTCTGTGCTGTTGTATCAAATTTTTAAAGTAGAGAACTATATTCTTGAAACCAGATTCATGTGGCTAGCTTAAAATTGCATTTGTACAAAATGCATTTGTATTTTAACAAGTGTGGCAGGGCGGGGGATTTCTTTCTGAACATAAGCTTTTGAAGTGAAGTGATCATGTGGAAATCCTAACTTTCATTTCACAAAGTTTTTGGTTCTTCAATCTGCTCTTGGAACGGAGCCTGAAAATACAACCAAATATAGCTAAATGCCTCAGAAACTAGAATGGCAGGGAAAAAAAAGCATGCAAACTTTTATTTTAAAACTCTTTTTTTTTTTTTCCTTCCCTCCTGACTTTGACCCTGTTTTGGGGCCCGGAGGGTGAACCTACTAACTCTGAGTACGATGAGCTCTGCTGTCTCCATGGGACTTTTCCATCTGCACTGCATTTCGAGAACTCTGCTTGTTTGAGGGGAATGCCGACTGCAGGCAGCAAATCCCATCTTGCTCCAGAGAAGTCCACAGAGAGCTCTCCCTGACTTCAGTCAATGCTGGATAGCATCCAAAGAGAGTGAGGGCAGCAGGGAATATACTTGTTATCGTTATTCATGTTGGTTGTGTAAACAGTGCTCACTTGTGACTGAGAAATATGTGACTTTTTTCCTATCATTAAAAAAAAAAACATTTACCAAGAAAATAATCATTACTGCACACTGCTCATTTTTTCCATTGCTCTGCATGTAAGAGCACGCATTGGTACAAATACAACTGATCTGGTTAAGTGTTTTAATACACTGGGGAGTAAATTGTTTGAGATGAAAGAAATGCATTATCCACAGTTTGCAAGGCTGAAAGTCTGGCTGTTTTAATGTTACTGCCGAGTAAGAAATTTAAAAGTGCATGCTGTGGCAAGCTGAAAATGTCTTTAGATTCTAGTCTAGTACACTAAGCATATTAATTAGATTACTGATCATTCTTTTAGTAGTGCTGAACCCCTAACATGGCTAGTAGGATAACTAAAGGTAATCAGCCAAAGAACAGCCAATTTTCCCTAGATCATTTTTCCATTAATTTAATTCACAATGGGAAAAACTCGTGGTTTCCTCCTACGATAGGGATGGGCAAAGCATAAGTGGTAAAGACAGACTATCTCAAGAGGTCACAGATGAATCCAAGAGCTAATGTATTTGCACAGGAGGCAGGGGAGTGTCTCAGGCTGTGGACTGCAGCAGTGTGTGGGCTCCCACTCCAGGTGATGCAGGTAGATCCTCTCTGCCCCCTGCAAACAGAGGGCTCCTGTACACAACAAACACAGCCAGGCCTTACACAGACCTTTAGTGTTTGGACAAGAGATTCTGCCATAAAACTAAGGACCTTCTCAACAAGGCTTTCACATCAGCTTTTTTCTATAGGACCTTTATTTTTGTTCGTACTTCTCTCCATCCAACATGTGCACGATAAAGGAGAGAGAGACATATTTATTTACTTACTTATTTGTTTGTATTTCACCCCTACTTCGGCAAAGCTTCACGATTCAAAAAGCTCAGCTTGCAATATCTGAGGCAATTCCTCTTCATGAATACCATGGGAGTAACATCTCGGGAAATTAAATGTTTCCCACCTGAGCTTTTGTATGTGGCTGCGCCAGAACCCCCTTGGAGCCCTGAGGTCAAGACACTGAAGAGAAATCATTTCCAGTTCATTTAAAAGCTTTGTGGGGTGGGATGGCCCATGGTTCAGCATACAGCTCTTTTTATAAAGTTAGGTTTGCTATTGCTCAGTTAGTTGGCTTCAAAAGAAATTAACTTCTAAGATTATTTTTTTTTAAATGGCCCCAGTCTGTCTTTTTAGAAAATACTGCTAGATTATATGGCTGTAAAGTTACAGCATTGTGGTGCACAGCTTGCACTAGAGATGAGATAGAACTGTAGAATTCCTGTATAAGGTTTTTGACTGCCTTGGAAAACTTGTATCCGCATCAATAAGGTGCCAACATAAGAGCTCGCTCCAGCTTTCTGCCTTGCCCTCTGCCAAAATTTGCCACCTCTGCAGCTTAGGTAGTTAGGAACCCATGCCTGCACTGCAGGGAGCTGAGGCAGCAGGGAGGGAGCTCGCCCTGTGCTGATTGCAGCTGACAGCAGCCCTGAGGGGCCCATAGTGGCCCTGGGGAGTGGGAGAAGGCTTAAGGGAACTGAGCCAGGAGCAGGACCCCATTGCAAGGCAGGGCCATCTGCTCAGCCAGCACAGTCACCACTCCCAGCTTCCAGCATCAGTTCTGCACTGGAGGGAAGTGCTCTCATAGCTGCGAGGGTCTGCCTGCACCTCAGCTGCCCCAGTTTGCTGGCTGCTATGTAACACGAACTGCAGATGAAGATTAATTAGCAGCATCACATCCACAGAATTCCCCTCAGCACCAGCCCACCTTGCTGTCCTTCCCAGGATGCCATCCTGCCTGGCTCCCCAGGCTCACCCAGGAGCAAAACTAAAGCTGAGCACCCTACAGACACTCCCAGGCAGCCCACAGCTACAGTTTTCTGTCTAGGAATGTCCTGCATTTCGTAATGAACTCAGTCATGCTGCCAGAGCTCAGCACGTCCCTGAGTCAAGCCCTTTGCTGCACCACAGCAGAGCTTATGCAGTTCATTATCCCTGCGGCTAAAGGCACCTTGGCAAAGATGCTGCAGGGACCTGAGGTCACTACGTATTCATGGCACTTCTTGAACAGCTTCAGAGTTACTGCCTGGCCCAGTGCTGGGCTGCACATTCATATGAGGGGGTTCAGACCTTGTGAGTGGGACCTAGGGGTGGTCAGAGAATGTGTCTCTCATCAGTATTTGAGCCTCACACCTCTTTCACTCCCTTTCTAACTGCAGGGACTGTTTTGCACTTGCACAGAAAATGACAAAACTGATGAAGTGAAAAGCCATTAATTTGGCTGTATCTCGTCTCAATTTTTGGGTACCTACACAGAGGTGCTGGGCTGTGACTGATACTCATGGCCAGGAGCTGGCACCATTCCAACAAGCATCAGTGGAAAAGTGGTGCCTCACAAACCCTATCTGGGAAAACAGGCAAGCAACCCAAATTTAGGAACAAAAAGTAGGGGCGCACAAAGCCAGTGGTTACAGTAAAACTGAAGGAGGCTGTGTTTGCTAAGGGCTGCACTGGTGCTAAGCCGAGGGCTTACTAAGATGAAAATTTTTGTCATTGTTTGACATTGACCGCCCCCCTAGTTTGGGAGATCCTTGTTAAAATCAAGTGGAAAGCCTAAAAATCAGCAGGTGCAGAAGTGCTTCACATATGTGCCCCAGACAGATCTTTTTAGACCCATCCTGAGAAACTGGGTTTGGGCAAGCAGGGGTAGAGGAGGAAGGGTGTCTTTTCCCTGCTCATGCAGTGTGTTCTCTAAGCTCCGCTCTTCTGACTGCTTCCCCGAGTGTACTGAGAAGTGCAGAAACCTCAGTAATTTTGGTGTCCTGACCTGATATCACTGCCAATTTTACCTCCAGCCCCTTGCTCCAAAGGCTTTGGCATTTGCTACTGCCAAAGGATCACTGTCCTGTCCTATTCCCCGGGTCTGTCCAGCTGGACAGAAGGGTGCGGGATTTGTTCCTCCATGAAGAAAACAATAAGGAGTTGAAAATGCTGTGCCTTGTTGCTCTGTGAGTGCCAGCATTGCCCCTGGATGATACCCTTTCACACAGGAGAGCCACGTGGCCCTGCTTCAGCCTGGAGCTGCAGCCCTGGCCCTTATCAGATATTGACTATCTATGAGGACAATAGTACAAGGAGTTTTGTTTGCTCAGGTAATGACAGACGTCATTATAGAGCACCTGTACCATACCAAACATGTATAATAATTAAGCAATGAGATATGACAAGAGGCAAATTCCAGCACAATTTTTACATGCCTTGGATTGAATGATGAGGCCAAAAGCCAAGGAATTTTCAACAGACACTCAAACTATTTTGCATTTGAGCCACCTATTTTGTCTAGTTTTCCGCACTCTTTAGCACAATGGTGATATTCTGTCATAAATATTGTAAGCATTAAATTTCTTATGGTCTGAGACCTTGGAATCTATTCTCCAAGTGATATATGTGTATCACTGGCATGCAGAACATGGAATGCACCCCTTTGTCCATGATTAAGTCTGGAATTGATTTTCAGACCACAGTTAACAGGTCTGAAAAATAGGTTCACTGATGGAATTGCTGACAGATTAACTACGTCCATGCAAGGGAACATCAACTCAGTGCCATGGTTGCTAAGTCTCAAATATTTCTCCTTATGCCTTAAAAAAGAAGATAAAAACCTGAGATTTTGAGACAATGCTTGTTCTTACCTGCTGCAAATTTGATATGAGTTCTGTTTACTTCACACTGGTCTCTCTGCTTTAGAACTTGAGCACATTGTTACGAAATGCAATCATTTCCACAGAAACACCACACTAATGCAGCATCAATTCTGAGACTTTAATCCTATAAAATCAGGCAAAGCCAGACTGAAGATTCTCACAACAGATTTACAACAAGCTCTTTGTGGTGTGTTTTGCAAGGACTTTCTTTATGCAGAGAACATAATACTGGGTAGTGTGATGTGCTGTACAGCAAATGTTTGTTTTTGAGATAAGCATGGAGGCTTGAAAGGTCTAATGAGCTAATTGAAATAAATAAGGCTGAGCTGGAATTCAGGGCCAGATGTGTGTGGCCATGATAGGGAAGCTGCCCAGATGCTTTGCCACTCCTCTAAAGACCAAACTTCTGGCTGGCAAGATACTATAGCTTCAGGCTGCTGACCCCTCCCCACCTCTGCTTTGGGTAAACCATACCTACAGGAATAATATAAGCCATTCCTGGCATTAGTAGGTTTACTAATATTTAAGAGAGTGTGTACCTCATCAGAACAATTAAAAGCAGAATCATGTTCTTTGGAATGGCCAGAAAATATTGTTCAGAGGAAAAAGAGCAAACTTAAAAGCTAAATGTTGACTATTCTGTAATGCAGTCATATATATCTGTAATATTCATTTGAGACACCAAAATGTAATTGTGATTCCTGCACTCAAAAGTTTCCTCTTCAGCAGAAACCTGAAGTTTAGGGTGCACTGGAAATTCATAAGAGACAGCCTCATCTCAAGGCAGAGAGCCATCATGCATAGACTAACTGTGGCCATGTAGTAGGGTGGGTGGACACAGACCAGCCTGGATGGTCACCAAGTGACACCTCAGAGTTGGTGGCACTTTAAACACAGCATAGATGAAGATCTGATTACAATACGGAGGGGCAAGGGTGAGGAAAGAAAGCATCAATTAAGCTATGATCATCTGACTGTGTGGTTAGGTATTTGCACATTTTACTGTGTGCTCAGCCAGCTGTGTGTGTGTAACATCTGGAGTTGGGAGGGGGAGTACAGCTGGGACGAGGTCCTTTCCTGGTTCCTGCAGATAATCGGCTTTTGCCCTGAGGCACTACGCTTTGCTAACCATCTTCTTCAAATCCAATTTTAAACAGACTGCGAGATCATACTGTAACACTGGCTGGCCAGGACAACATATAACTCAAGGTATGACGTGTACCTTGCAATGCATTTCACTGGAAAGTGAAGAAAGAAATCAGTTCTGTTAGAAACAACAACAGCCGTGTCTTTCTATGTGGCTCTTCTTTCTATTATATTTAGATATCTAGGCTCTTACCATTTTCTTGAATAAGGTAGGGCTGTTTCACAGAAGCTTCAGGAAAATTGCTGCATTTTAATACAGTCTAATTGACTTTTATGGCTATCTCTGAGGATTCCTGGTCATAAAAGCTAATTAAATTATACTGATCTACATATTCAAGAACCATTCTATTTCTTACCCTTGGAAAGGAAAAAAAAAAAAAAGCCAACCAAACTAGAGGCTTATACTCCTTATTAGAACACCTCAGTTTGATTTGCTCACTGTTGCAGGATATATTTAACCTTCTTGAACACGTAGCTGTCCTTACCAGTTTGAAGAATGCTGGTTTTGTGATTTCAGATCTCTCATTCTGCAAATGTAGAAAGATCTATATACTCAATTTACAATTCTACATTCCTCTAATCATTCCCAAGAGAAAAGGTTAAAAAAAAAATGGCAAAAGTAAATAATCTAAATCTGCATGATAGGGTCTTTATAAAGCAGACTTCTTGCATTTTCTCCATTATCTTTTTTTTAGGTGTCCATTTTTTATTTTTACCTTTTAGTTCCATGCACCGTGTAAGAGATCCTGACTGACTTGTGTTAACAGTTTAACAGTGTGCCAATCCCAGTACTGTAAAAAAATTGCAATTTTTTCATCTGAACTCCCATTATTTTTCTGCATTTATTACCTGCACTTGCCAGATTTCCAAGATATTTAAGTACCAAACAAATCAGATAAGTGCCAAGTAAGATTTTATGAAGCAGGCAATATTTCTGAAAGTCTTAGTAGAAGTTTAAAACTATCTTTCAGCACCTAAATACCTCTCAAAACACAGCCTATGGAAGTAAGCAAAATTCTCCCTTAGAATTATGGCCATTTGCCCTGACAAAAATTGCAGAAACCAGTTTCTCTAGAATTAGTATCCACATATTTCAACCTTTTTATTTAGAGGCCTTCTGACACAATGCACCACACTGATCTCTGTCTAAATGCCTTAATCCAGCCAAAAACAACACATCACACACTAAAGAATTTTCAAGAATTGCCCAGCAGCAGCTCAGACTCCAGCAGCTTGTATCCACCACGTCAGGGGACATAAAATGCTCTAGACACCAGCAATGAAAGGGCAACATCCTCATTTTGCTTTTCTATTATGAACTTACTGAACAGCTCTGACCATCTCTTTCACCTTCTGCCTGTCTGTCCCCCCTTCTCTCAACTTCTTTGGCTCCAAGTATTCGGGGGAATGCAAGGCACAAGCATTGTCATTTCCACCACTTCTCCTTACTGCTGACCCACTCTTTTTTCCCAGCTCCAAGCAGCTTTTAAAAACACTCCTGACATGATTTTTTAAAAGTTCATTTACGAAATATAATGTAGTATGGGGAAGGCATCAAGAAACCAGTGCAATTTGCACCAGTAAGTATCAGCACCAACAAATCCCTCTGTGAAGACCCTCAGTGCTGTGGGAGTTTGTAATGAACATAAAAATGTAAAGATCACTTCCAACTAGAAAAAAGGAAAAAGAGGAGCCAATTTGTCAAAAAAAAGGAAAAAAAACCCCCACCTTTTTCTACAATGTAATGCAAAAAATACCAATGCTTTGCAAAGCACCATGAACTTCTAAAGGAAAAAATGTGAAAAAGAGGAGGTAAGGCTTTTGCTAATTTAACCAAACTGTGAAAGGAGGCAGTGAGGGACCAGCCTAAAGATTGGTCTCTGCCTGTGTTTCATACTACTTAAGACCTTACTGAGCAACAGGTGCCACTTCTTTAACAGGAGTTGTTAACCAGCTGTTAGGTATGTTAGGCTGAAGACCTGGGGATCTGCGTTTCTTCAGTGAGGAACAGAACAAAGCAAGAACATTGTGAGACAAAGAATAAGGACTCCCATTGAAACATGTACCTCTCACATTCTTGTCAGCATGCACGTACAGCATCTCAGTGACACCACAACCACCTGCTCTACATTGCTTTTTCTACTCTGAATTACATAAAATTCAGGATTCTGTGCATTGTCTGAGAAATTACTGACAAAAGGAGACATTTTCAGGTGCAAGATGTCCCTCTTTACAGAGATCCTACCCAGCAATGCTTCCCTGAGCACAGCTGCAATCAAGCTGGGGAGTTGCAGTCCCATGCTCCTGCCAGGGCTTCCCCAGGATGCTGCTGGGCCAGCACCTCCCTGGGGGCCAGGGCCTGCAGGGTCTCACCAGGGGGACAGGCAGGGCAGAACGTCACCCCAGGCAGGGACCAGGGCAGCTGGAGCAGCTGGGTTCCACCAACAATCCAGATCACTGGGCACCTCTGTGGTGGAGAGGCAGGTCCAAGGGCAAGCCAGTCTAAAGGCCAGGGTCCACGAGGGTCAAGGACATCCATGACTGGGCATAGCTGTAGACCAGCATCACAGCTCAGATAGAAGTCTAAAGACCTGAGCCAAAATGGGGCCCATGGGCAGAGGGCTGGTCCCTGGAGGGGCAGGGCAGGGACAGCAAGGCTGTTAGTGCACCCACAATGCTTATCAGTCAGGAAACCTTGCTTACTCTGCTGCCCTTAAGGATCTGGGGCTTTTCCTGTGGTCTTCATGCCTTTCCTGTCTTTCCAGGATTTCTGTAATCTTTCTTGCTGAAGTCCTTGTAGGCACACAGATGCACAACAGAGGTTATCTCCTGCACTGTCCTCCTGCATCAGCATACTCTTGGGCATTCCCGCCCCAGCTCCAGTGTGACTTCAGCAGGGGTGGAGGTCCCTTCCTTTCCAGATGAGTTGGTAGCATTTTTTAGGTTTATCCTGAAGGAAAAGCAGCTGATTATGCTCAAAAAGTTTAACCAAATCCAGAAAAATATTAGCAGGGACCAAGCAGTCTCAGGTGTGTATGTCTTAGTTGTATTTACCTAACACCAAGGCCTTCAGGTTCTAATAAATACTAACATTTCAAGGGTCGGGTTTCAGTGGTGAATTTGTGCACATAAAAAGAAAGTGTATCAGCTCTGCAAGGGTAATCCAGAACGTCTTTGTTTCTGGGAAACCTGATCCCCAGGTTCGTCCTCAGCAGGGCTGGGCTGCAGGTGTTGCTGACAGCTGCAGCAGTGTGCACTGTGCCCCTCAAGCGTGATCTGATCAGGCAGGTCAATAAATATGGCTGATATATTTTAACTGACTAGTTTCACGGACCCATTATGTCTGTGTTCATAGATGGATTGCTAGGGAAGAGAGTCACAACTTTTCTTACTAAAAATGTTTGAAGCTCTTCACCACCACTTTGCCATAATCCAGAATGAAACTGGTCCAGCCGAACCTTTTTCTTTTTAGCACAGCTGCTCATCTGTGTCTGTTTGATCTAAGGACAGTTATCTTACATTTACACACAGGATCTGATAAACAAGGGTGCACAATAAGATTAGAGCTCATGGTGTTGACAGTAATATGGTCCATCCACAAAAACCTGCAGAATGCTTAGTGAGGACCCAGAGAGTCCATTCCCCACTGATCATACTCTGCTTCTACCTCCCACCCATCCTCACCCACAATGCTGTTTCACTGTTGTGTCCTTCCCACAAGGCACCACAGTTTCTGTAACAATTGATTTTTGTGACTCAAATGCATTTCTGAATGCAAAACCGGATTGCGAAAGAACTGCTGAGGCAATGACAGCCACTGTTTTGGATTCCTCCACACATATCTTCTAATGAACCCCTGAGAAGAAGGGGATGTGTGCCCTTTTAGCACAGGAGCTGTAATGTAACTAGAAAATATCATCTTTTAGGAAAATGGAAGTTTTACAAGTCCTCAGTGTACTGTCTGACTGTACAATATCTGAGTGACAAGAGAGTACCAGTTTTTAAAAAATAACTCATATTTGGAAACCTCCCTTGCTATTGGAATTGGGGTATATTGGCCACTTAAATAGGAGTCAGGAACCTAAATGCCCTTTAGGGTGTAGTCCTTAGATGCTTCTTGTCAGATAATGGCCTGCCCACAGGAATGTATGACATGGGTTTGACACTAAATTCGTTTATCTTGAAACTGGTTATGGAAGTGACAGGGAGGATTCTGTGCAGGACAGACAAGCCTCCCGCATCATCCAGGTTGTTACAAGTACATCAAACCATGGTTCATCTCCCAGGACCTCAGTAGCCCTTGTTAAAACTCTGATACTGATCAAAAGGATGTTTCTATGGGGAGATAAAAATCCAGAAAATAAATAATTTAATATTGACCACTACCACAGCTGATCTGTAGTGTGCCAGAGAGACAAGAGGTGTTCATGCCAGGAATGACAGTCTTTGTACCAGACCTTGTTTAAGTAGCACATGAGAAAACAGTTCTGTCTCTCAAAGCCCTACAGTTTAAAGCTAGGAAAAAATGCGGCAGATAGGCAGAAGAGAAGACAAGGGAACAAGTTGAAGGAAGTGATGAAACAAATATTTGTCAGTCCAGTAGGTCTCATGCAAACTCATGGAGATAATATGGAAAAAGGAGAGTTTTAAAGGAGAACTGAAGAGACATTATCAACTGTGCAGCTGTTTCAGGGAGAGCTTCTCTTGAGTGTTTGGGACAGCATGAGACAGAGCATGGAGGCATGTGTTAGAAAAGGCAGCGGGAGGCCATGGGTATTCGTACAGTCAGAGACACAAGCTGGCTTCTCTGTCCTGGAGGAGGTGGTAGGTAGGATGAGGATAAGCCCTGCTCCTCCCTGACCCGCAGTCAGGCAGGGAGGGAAGGTACTGACAGAGACACTCCCTTAGAGCATTACAAACACTGTCTGGTAACAGCGAAAAAGCCCCCCTCAGTTTTGACCTGCTGTGAGTCAGAAAGAACTATAAAACTGAAATGGAAACAGATGGACAAATAACTGCTGAGGAAAAGTACTCCATAAAAGCAGTATAAACACAGTCTTCCAGTGTTTCTAAAACAGCTTTTTCTCTGCCTACAATTCAATAAGAAGGTACTGGATGTACCTTCTGATGTTTGTAAAGATTTAACTACAAATTGAGAATTTTATTCCCCCATTTATCCTTTTGTTGTTTGTTGGTACTTATTTTCATAGATATTCCTTATCACACTGGATTTTCTAACATTCAACAACCACTTCTTGCTTCAGCTGCACTTTTTTATATCAGTGTAACCACTTCTTGCGTGGTCCCTTGGTGTTTGTTCTCAGCTTTGTTTGGATTAAAAACGAAGGACTTGCACTTGCAATCCTACGAATTGCTACTTGAATATTTACCAGTACCTACTTGTAAATTCCTGAAAGTTTTAGTGAGTTTTGCATAATTGTTCTGATTATTATCTCTATTGTCCTTTATAAGGGAAAACTTGTGTCAGAGTCATCACTATTCCACATTCTTCCAGCTCCAGAAACAACCCTGAAGTCAGGCCAGATAGATGCCTGGATTTGACCCTGCTAGTCTGCTTATCCATGTGTTTGCCAGATGTCCAGGTTAAAGCATAGCCCAGATCACTGAAACTGCAAGTAGGAGAGAACTAGAGTTGCAAAGAAGAGACAACCTTACCTTGTCACACTAGGGACACCACATTCAGTTTTCACCCCTCTTGCAGAAACAGGGGTAATCTTCTCCCTGACACCAAAAATGTCTGTGTTTGCTCTGAGGAGCTGCTGTGCAGGGCTGATGTGTTGGCAGGATGCTGTCCTGAAAAAAGTTTTCTTAAAGTTCAGGCACAGATGGATCAAAAAACAATTGACAGCTGTCTAGACTACAGCATTACCATCCACACAAAGATGGTCAGCACTTTTTTCTCTTAATTCTCTTGGTTATGGTCACCTTACAAGACTATTAGAACATACAAGCAAAAAAATAATCCCAAATTATCATTAAAACTTGTTTCTTCATTACTCTTTTGGACTAGATGGTCTCTACCATCTGTGCAGTGCATGGATATTTTTAGAAATTGTAAACTACAGTGATGGGCTAGAAACATGCAGTTTAGTACATTTCAGTCAGAATCTGAATTTGTGCCATTTGAGTCAACCACATTCAATGTGAGTATTTGTAATAAGTCACCTATATCAACAGTGTGTTTGTCCTCTGCTAAAAATCATATTATGTAGATTAAAGTACCACAGTTCCTTTTTTAAAAATGTCCTGATCAGTAATTGTGGTGACACGGCCATCAGGAGGCCGGGGCACTGTGGTAGGTCAGGAGAATGGCTGCCAAGCTCTGTCCCATTAGTTCACCATTAGTGGGTTGTATGAACTCTGTGGGAAGTGTACATACAAAGGCTCAAAAAGGAAGCTCACTCTCATCATTCTATGTCTAAGTACTTGTATTTAACTAACATTGCTTCAACTACAGGAGACATTTCCAAGGGTAGTATTTAAAAATGGCTTAGTCATATCATGTTTTTTTGACCTATTGACTATACTTTAATGTATAACCTACAAATATGTGAAAGGAGAAAACACGAGTCAAAAGTAGGTGGTGGCAAGATCCTTCACCATGTTTCAGTCCCTTTATGAAGTGTTGACAACACAGCAAAAAAAAAATCCACAAAACTGGCAGCAGCAAATACTCCTTTGGTTAAAGCACTGCTGAAGACAACAGTAAAACCTGGACACTTGTGCCAATACTGTCCTAGAGGAGTGCTAGGAAGGGGACTGGGAAGGAGATGAAAAGCAAGTGTGGCTCTTGATTGTGTTTAAGCTGCAGTACCTTTGAAAAATCCAGTACATGCCACTGGAGGTGTACAAAAAGGTGAGTGCCCCCAGGCCTATGATATTTATATCCTATTTCCTGGAGATTTAGCACAGTATTTTTCCCACAAATTTTGGAAACAACTGCCATGCAATATTGACAAACAGCTGAATTATTTATTTCAAAGAATAAAGAAGAAAATGATCCAGATGGTATTGAAAGCACACTGAGAGTCAGGAAGGCTGGGCTATGTCCTGGTTCAGTCTTTAAAAGGCTGTTTAATTGTATCATTCTCTTAACATACATGCACGTTGCCATGTCCATCTTTTAAATTATGGTGCTCATCTGCTGATGAAGCTTATATCATTTCTAAGAAAGTAATTTAGATACCTGGATGACAGGAGCTCTGAGCATGCATTGCGTTATTGCTGGCCCATGTGGTCTGAGATCTTCACTGAAATATTAAGCAATAATCTGATTGATTCTTCTTATGACTTCTTGAACTGAGCCATTAGCCAAAGTTAGATGTCTTTGCTGATTGACAAGAAGCCTTGGAGAAGGTCCTAGGTCTTTCTTTACTTCCAAACATCTTTAAAAGACATTTATGTTTAGGGATTTACCGAACAAGTCACCATTGTGCTGCCTGTGCATCAAAGAATAGATCTTTGTGCTAGGCTCTTCTCAGGGCTTGTTCAAGCATTGCCCTTCCAGTTGTCTTCTCACCATCTCTGTCCCTCTGTTGGCAGGCCAGGAGAGGGTCATCATTACTTCCATCTCTAAAACATATTCAACTTCCGAAAGTGTTATCCAGTAGGCTGTCAGAGATTTTATCTAGGTCTTTCTTTTAGATGATGATCTCCTGACTTTGTTTTTTCATTTATTGAAGCTCTTATTTTTAAAGTTCCCTTTCACACCCTCCAGCTTCAGTGGGGTGCAGCCTTACACACAACATTTGTTTAATAGAGTGAAAGGCCCTTTTTACCACCTGTAGTATTCCTTCTGACTTCAGCAATAATTTTGCTGCAAACTGAAATCAAAATCTGCCCTGCATTTGGCAGGGCTTTGACTTAGCTGCTAGCAGAGGCACCATTTTTCAAACAAATATTTACATTTGTGTTTTATTTGTGGTTGATCCTATGGGAAAAAATTAAATGTGTTCTTTTCCCAATTAAATCTGAATGATTCATATTTGGGGTTAAGAGTTCATTCTGTGATTTTTACTTGCTTTGCTGTAGTTTTATTGCTGAATTTGCTGTGTTGAAGAATTGCATGTGTCAGAAATAGTCAGCAGGCAACTTAATTAGGCAAGAGTATACATTTCTGAATGTCACATGGATGGTCCAGAAGTATGCACAGACAGCTTCAGAAGAAGGTCAGCAGCATCAGAAAATGTTCCTCTAAACAACTGGGAACTTTAAGGACAGATATAGGGGTTTTATATTTAAAAATAGCCTCATAGCTAATCATTCTACCCACATGTTGAAGAGCTGCTGCTTTGTCATTTCCTTATGTAGGTTTCATTTATATGGTAGTATATGCAATGTGTAGATAGATTATGGATTGTTTTTCTGACTTCAAAACCGAGAAGTTTCACCTAGAATTTAAAAGGCAATGATAAGGTTACTGCAAATGGGCTATTTTACTGATTTTGAGGAGTACAGGCTTCACGTTTCTTATTCAAAGTAAAATGGTTAGACCAGACTCTCTTGATGTTATGATTTTTTCGATGCTCACAGGGATCCCATGAAGGCAGAAAACTAAAGTGCATAATCCATTTATATAAAGTTACCTACAAGAAAGTGCAGTTCAGGGAACACACACAGTCTAGATGCCTCACCCACAGTCCTCATGCCAAAATTCTGCTGGGGCAGCAGGAAACTCCTGTGCAAAGAATTCTAGCAGGTGTGGGCCTTATCTTTGTGCCTTCTACATATCACCTCTGTTTTCCCAGCTGCACTTACTTTTGCCTCCCTGAAGCTTTTGTGCTGAGCTATTAATATTTGTTGATACATTCTCTATTTGAAAGTGCAACATTTTGTATTTTCATTTATTTATTCAATTCCTTACCCTTGCTACAAGAAATTGAGTTGTAAATGGATATTCCATTGACTGCCTATGCAATCAGGGCTTTCAGTGAAGTTTCAGTTTTCCACTGACACAAGAACAGATCTGTATTCATGACTGCTTTTGATAATTACACCAAAAAGAGAGTAGCTGCCATTAATGTAATGCAGTTTTCCAAATCAATATTGTGGCCTCTTCCTCCCTGATCTGCTGAAATACAATTTCAGAAATGCAGAACACATGGCTGTTTGTGGGGAGGGAGGCACAGAGTTCCTAATGTTACCTCACTGTTTGGAAAAAGTAAAATCTAAGTTGGTGGGCCTTTTAGAAGAGAGGCCGAGGGGAGCTGGTAGAGTTAAGCAGTTTTATAAAGCCAATGACATCAGCTTAAGCCACAGTAGTGCCTGTGCTAGTTCCATGCAGGGGGAAGGTATTATCAACCTCCTCCTTGCTTCCTCATTAGTTATTTTTGGCTCCAGACGAGTCCTTCATTCCTCTTTACCAAGAATGCTAGACTTCTGTCACCATCACGAGAAGAACAACGGCAGCAAAACAATGTGCATGTCTGGGAGTGCTCCAAAGAATGAAGCTCAAAGATGGAAACTGTTATGATATTTTAACAGAATAAAGATGGCTTCCAATTTAGCAACTGAGTTTATGTCATAAAATGTTATACTGGCAAAGAAGTACTTTGCAAATACATTTTCCAAGCTTTCCCAAAGTCAGCTCATGCTACCTATATTTCATCTTGTCATTAGGATATCTTGCAAAGTTCAATAGAAGCAATATGAACGTTTCTGAAACAGTGAGGCCTCAGATTGCAAAGTACAGTGTTAGAGAAACACACAGGGGCCTATAATCCATCAGAGCACCAAATTCTACCAAGCACTGTAAAGCTGCATTGACTTCACCTATTTCTTGGTTGTTGGGGTTTTTTTTAAAGAGAGAGAATTGTGATAAAACAAAAATTTAATAAAATATTTCAATCAAAATTTTCAGAAAGTATTTCAATGATCAGGACATGTTTTTTCTCACAAGAATGAATCTTCCAAATTCTGTGGAATCTATACCATGCATCTGCACTTTTGGACATTTTCAGCATCTTCTAGTCCAAAAATCTCATGCATAGGTGGGATTCTTCTGAACATTCATGTCTGCTTTTGGGATGTTTTCATCTGAATAAATGACCTAAGATTTCTGCATAGCCAATCTCAATGGGAGAAGAAAACACTTCAAAAAAATTTTAATGTTATCCCAACCCAGACATCTAAAACAGATATACATCAAGCCCTTTTTCAAGTGTCTATCTCTTGATAGTAAAGCTAGTCCAAGGTGCCTAGTTCAGACATATATCTTTGTATTGTAGGTGACTCAAGTTGGGTGAGATGTATTCTGCCCCATATATCTTTTTGATTTTACAGGCTCTCTTAGAAGCAGACTAGGCAGTAGACAGTAAAAATACTGAGACATTTTTGTTCCGAATACCAGAAAGTTTGGTGTTCCCCCAGCAGGTCTACTCACCATATGTCTTTACATTTGTTCTGTATCACAAAATTGACTTCTTGTTGCTTGGTTAAATACAACAGTTTTGAGAAACTGACATATGGTGGTACCACGCCACTCTTCAGAACTGGGATTTTGTGGAGAGCAATAGGGAATTCTGTTTAAAAATTGGTGTTGAAAGCTGTCCTCAAAAAATCTCTGCTAAATGGGGAAAAGAAGAAGGGTTTTTTTAATCAAAAGCACCTCTTCTTAAAATACTGGTAAATTACTTAACTACTTTGAGTTATTTGTATCGGAAAATGCTTATAGCGGCTGTTGAGTATGGCACTGAAGCGGATTTGATTTTGTGCATCCAAATGCTTGAAAATTCTTTACACATAGACAGATGTTTAAGATGCAAATGTGTTAGAGCTGAACCTGTCAGATCTTAAAAAAATCTTGTTTGCTTGCTGTTTTCTCCCTCTTTCAAGTAACATTCATTTCATTATTATTTTTATGTTCCAGGGTAAGGAGTAAATAATGTAATGGGAACCAGCTGTCTCACTGCCAGCAATCTCCCTGCCCCCTGAGGCTTCGATACAGTCAGTAGGTGTCCCACACTGTGAGAGCCAGCAGAAGAGAGATCTGGGGAGGGCACATTTACACAGCTCCAGAAGGTTGAGACTATCTTGTAAAAGCTTTCCGAGTGTCGCCATTTCCCTCTGGACTAAGTCACACAGGTCAAACCGTACCACATCCAGGGGTAATGTGGTAGGAAATATCAACAAATTTTCTTGCTCCTGTGGCGTAACACTCCCTACATCCTAATACTTCAGATAACGACTGTCATCTTCAGAGCCCTCCACCCACTGCCTTAGCCACCCTACATTTGAGCTGAGGAGGTCTCAGCTGCAGGATTCTCCATCTGCACCGATCACACCAGACCTAGGGTTCAGAGTATCTGATCTCATTTCACACAAGCTCCCAAAGTTCTGCTGGCATGCCAGCATTGCTGCTGAATCACCAATGTGTCTTAGTCAGCCTGCTTGAAATGGCACAGCTCTGAATTGTCTGACTGCCTCCTCCAAGCTGCATCTGACTTTGCGCTGGCACACCTCACTTGTTTCTAGCTGCTGGCTGGTCCTCTTCGCTCGTTTCTAGTTACTGGCCTCATCTCTGAATTTGCACCCGCACGCTCCTTCAGACATCTGTGTTCCAAAGGCCACGCGACCATCCTTGGCCCTTCCTCTATTGAGGTGCCAGGGTTTTCCTCCACTTGCACTATCAGGCCATAAACCCTTCAGGGCAAGGGCTTATTACGTGTTAGGCACTGACCTCTTCCTGTACCACATCATGCACATTTACAACACTATCAATTATTTAAAACAGCTCTGCCTTCAGTTCAGCCACATGCTGAGTTAAGCTCCGTAGCCTTTGGGTAGTTTGCGGCAATTTTATTTTTCCTCCTCAATGTACACAAATCTCTTGCTGCTCTGTAGCACTTGTTACTATTTGCTAAGGGAGATTAGATGGTGTATTATCACTTGAGAGAAGTGTTCTTTGGGAGATAATGTAAGCTTTCTTCATAAAAACCCAGCTATACCTTCATAGCAATGGAAGCCCAGACCTTACCCCCAGAGGGGCTTTGACTTCATTAGCACTTTCATTTAGCTCAGACAAGTAATTATTAATATCAACATCCAGTTCTAGCAAATCTAGCTGGATGTGCCACAAGGTGACAAGATGTAATAAACATAAAACAAGATAGACCTAGAAGAAGGGAAAATGTTCCTTTTACTTAACAAAGGAGACAAGGCAGCAACAGCAACAAATGGTGATGCACAAGTAGCTGCCTTTTTTTTTAATGTAATCTTATTCCCATACACTAAGATAATTTTTTGATGCTTTTTCTCTTGAAGTGGGGGGACAATTTTAATTATTTACTCAGGTTAATTAAGACATTAAGTTCTGCCCCCTGATATATAAATACCAGGATGTTATATGATACAAATGTATTTTTATTTAGCTCAGGAATAACCAGAGGTAAATGCAATGCCTTTCCTCCCTAAGGTCTGCCAGGAGCCAGGGCACTTTGGCAAGGACTTTGCACTCCCCGCCATCTTCCCATCCTGTATGTGCTCAGGGATAAAGCAGGAACAAGAGGGTCAGGGCATCCAAGGACATGGCAAAAGCCAGAAAGGATGAGACACCTTTCTTGCACTGTGCACTCAGTGTGCACCTCTGAGAGTGTGTGTGCGTGTGTGTGTGTGTGTGTGTGTGTGTGTGTGTTTGTGTGTGTGGAAGAGTGTCCTGGAAGAGAAACCTGGGAGCAAGACTTTTACCATGGGACCACATTATCAGATGACTCATGATAGCCATGAAGATTCCAAAACCATTGTTTCTCTTTTTCTCTCTTCGCTCAGACCTAGATATCTAAAAAACTATTAACATTTTTAGCCACTGTGACAGGAGCATTAGACCCTAAGACTACTCAGCCTCATTGTGGAAGATATAATCCCCACAGCTTTTAATGTAAGACCCCAAATCATGATGTAAAGCCACTTGCTTACCTGTGTATTATACTAACCAAGCACACTTGGTTAGTGTAATAGATGGCAATCCATCTTTTAATGGGAAAGCTTGAGGGAAGTAAAAATATCAGCTGAACTGCTCCCCATGGCCTGTAAGTCTGTTCCCAGCTTCTTGTGGTCTCCAGACATGACAGGACTAGGTCTGTTGGGTAGCCAGCCTTGGAGACAGCCCTAAGTCTGCAAAGATCTTGCTTACGGGGGTGTTTGTGTAGAGCATAATCACCTACAACTCAGTCACTCCCAAACCTGCTACACTCAAGGACAGGAAGAAGAATCCTAAAGCATAGTTCCTAAAATTTGCTTAGATGTCAAAACCTATGTGTTTAGCAAATTCAAACCAGGAATTACAGAGGAGACTTTCTCTCGCTCTTTGAGCTTTTCTCTAGGAAGGCTGAGGCTCTCCAGGGTGCTAACACCAGCTGTGACACTGGCTGCATCCTCAAAACAAGTGCAGAGGAAAGAGGAAGGGCCTGAGAAATGAAAGGGCTAAGCCAGTAGCTTTAATGCTCCTCCTCAAGTCTTCTTCTCTGCTTCATGAGGCCTTTGGCCTGCAGAACCCCTTTATTCCGTATGTGAAGGGGTGTGTGTCTTCACTAGGAATGTTTTCAAATAGCTTCCTTCTTGCTGTGATCAAAGCCCATTTCTTCTTATCCAACATATATACTTTACACTTATACTATTAAAAGGTTTGCGTGGCTTTTTTTTCCTCCTGTATCTCAAATATCTCAATATTATTTTTAAGTTTAAGCTGTTTCATCATCTGAGTGGAAAACAAACATGTTGAATAGTGCCAGACCCAGACAGGACCCTGACCAACCCTGCTGCATCCCTCTGTGCAGTCTGTTGGTGAACTATCAATTACGCCTTTCTACACATGGTAAACAATGGACTTGGCTAATTGTGCCATATATCACATTCAAGGTCACCAAGAGCTTCACCATCAGCCTGAGGAGGTGATTTCAAGTAAAGACTCACTGCCAGCCTCCAGAGTCACTGCTTCCTCACAAATTCCTCACACTTTAGTAGCTTTCTACACGTCCTCCCATCCATCACATCCCTGCTGGAGGCATCACAACAACAAGAGGATAGTTATTGCCAGTGCTGCTCTGAGGAGCACCTACCAGCACACACAGAGGATCCCACTACACTGGGTATAGGGAGCTGGAGAAAGCTCTCAGTCCTACATTTTTTCTAGGAAAAAACCTTAAAGCCCTGGGGGAGAAATTACAAATGGAGTAAGCTTTTACACCTTTATCCAAGCAATCTGACCCTGGGATGCTGTGGTAAGAGGCCCAAAAGAAGAACTTAAGCAAAAAACAGAGCAGAGACTGCAAATGCTGAATGAGAAGGAAATAATTCTGAAATCTTTTGCTTGTCCACAAAGCATATTAAAAAGCCACAGAAACACAGACAAAGTAAGGCCTCTAAAGGTAACACTATAAAACTACCCTTTTCCTGACCCATGGTTCGGATAGGAAGCCTGAGGCTAGGAGTGCCTTGTGTTCTTCTCTAAGTTTTAATGAATCATCATGGTGCATTTGCCATTTTCCCTATTGGCTGATCAAAAAGGTCCAGTAAAAACTGCCCATATCTTTTAAATTTTATTTTTAGTTCTTTATCCACCGAAGCCAGTGTTTTACTCATGGTCCAGCAGCTCAAAAAAAGGAAGCGATAGAGGAAGAGAAGTATAAGCTTATGATTTATGTAGATGGCTCCTCTACACATTCTCCAAATCTCTTTCACTTGCCTATTATGCATAGTCTGGCTTCTTACTGGCCTCCTAAAAGATGTACATTTCAACAAGGAATTTGAGCAAAGGGAACAGTGACCTTAGTGACTTCTTAAGGCAGTAGCTGCAATCATCTTCTCAGATGAGAAAAATATACATGCATATAACTTGATCTATATTCCATGGGATAATATATTGCTTTCAGAATGACCTCTTACACGAGTAACTGAGCATCCTCTAACATTCCAAGTGGGTTTGTGTTAAAAGCAGCATTCAAGGCAAATAGCATGACCTTGTAGAGGTGACAGGGCTAATGCTGTGGAACGCATGCGCTATCAATGGTCATGTGAGCAAACCAGCCCCATGTGGGTAAAGCTGCATGCCTAAGGCATTTGCTGGGTATAGCCCCATAGCTGCAGCCATCGTGGAAGTTGGTTTTAACCTGTCTTTCCAATGGAATCAATAAGCTTTTCCATTAATAAGACACTACAAACACTTTTGCCTTTGCTATAAAGTCTGAGGTAACAAAATAATGTTTCTCAGAGGTGTAATGTGAGGTTAACCATGCACTGGGAGTGCTTTCCTCAAGCACAAACTCATTCTTTCTCCTGATTAGGGGTTCATCAGGAAGCAACTGGATTTCAGTGACTCCAAGAACGAGCAATTGTGTCCCTCCTACCAAAACATTATCTTCATGAGTGTTTCTATGTGCCCCGTTCCTCTTCAGGCAGAGTGATATTACAACAACCAGACTAGTGTTAACATAGTTAGCAAGTGAAGCAAAAAGTGGTGGCATGGACAAGCGACTACTGTGTGTGCCCAGGACACTTGTACTACAGTTGCCAGCCTGTGCTGTCATATCTTTACCACTGCATGAAGTATATTAAAATTAACACAGGTAGCTCATAATTATGCCATATCTGCCTTGAGCAAATATTTATAGTCTGTGTAGACATATCCAGTTCAAAAGCCAAAACAAGTGGAACAAATGTCTATAAAGGCACACTTTTGCTACTCTTTTTTCTCTTTTGCATATTAGCAAAACAAGCTTCCTTTCTGGAAATTCTTATTATAGTCTTGCTTAGAATAGACTGGCAAGTGATGGGCTGAGTCATATTGGGTCCGATCTCCCTTATATGGCAGCAAGTTCCCTGAAGTTCCCTGACATAAAACTGGGCTAAGTGGGATCAGAATTAGGCTCACAAACTAGTGCAAGGGTGTTACAGGTGCTGCTGGTGATACACATATTTTGGAGTTAACCCCCATCTAATTCATCACCATCAGGGTAACAACGACAGTTCTAAGAATTGACGAGGAGCCCAAATCCACAAGGAAGAGTATACAACAAAATGATCTCCAGCCTGGGAAATGGGTTGTGCTTTAACATAGGATATATGAGACACACACTTGATACGTGCAACCCATAATGGCAATGAGACTAAAAGCACAAGTAAGGGTTACAAGATGATCCCTGACAAAATTTTACTAATGTATTACACTCTTTTTATTCTGACCCTCTAGGCTGTCACATAACTATTAAAAACTGCTGGGGGATTTCTTGTGATTTCTCTCTGAAGAAGGTTTATTAATCTCATGATCTGACTGGCTTAAAAGGCCAGTTGTTCCCTGACATGTAAGCAACATTATAACAATATTAAATAGGAAACAATCTCATCTTTGGACAATTCCTGAGCATTTATAATTGCTTAATTGCTGTGAGTTTTGTTGGCAAAGACTGTACAAACTACTTTCCAGAGTGTATTCATTTCCAACCATTTTTATTGCAGTCCCTGCTGTTCTTCTTCATTATTTTTATCCTCTCTGGGCCATGCAGCACTTTGCTGAATCCAGTGTCTTTTCTTAAAAGCCAGTTTTCCTTGCTAACTTGTTAATTTTTTTTTTCCTGCTCGCTTTGATGTCTCTCTTCAGTTTCTCAGTGCATCCTCAGAACTCCAATTCATTTCAGGCTTTTATTTCTGTTGATGACTGCTCTTTAATTTACTACTACATATGCCAGCAATTTACAACTGTCTGATTTCCTTAATTTGAATTTTTCACGCAATAATAAGTAAGACACTAAGTCGATGTAGTGCTATCAACCTAAGGTGAAAAAATAGGGGGGGGGGGGGAAGGGGAAGATACAAACCAACTTCTTCAGTTGTTTTATGATTTTAAGTCTTTGTGCCATTTTTGGTCTTCTAATCTAAAGGTAAGGACAAAGATATGCAAATTAGAAACAACAACAAAAATAGCACTGAAGAAAAGTCCAGTGTATTTGAAAACATAATTTGGTTTAGCAATAAAGCTAATATACTCACATTTTTTCAAAAGATATTTTCAATTTTCAAGGCAAAATGCTCAAGGCCACTTGAAACTCGCTTTCAAGAATTGTTTGAAGGTGAACCCCAGTCCAGCTGGGCAGCACTTGCACAGGGCAACTGTTACACTCTTCATGGGAGGTCACAAAGTGGGGAGAAAGCATAGGGAGGGAAGGAGAAGAAAAGAGTAGAAGGTGAGGAAGGGAGAAACAAAGGCTTACAGAATTATCCCATGGCTTCTTAGGCGCCCCCCAGAATATAGTGTACATCCCACCTTTCCCCTTTAGCTCACTACATGGCACAAAAGCACTCTGTGCTTTGTAGTTTTCCTTTAAGACCTTGTTTCCCCAAAGTTAAACTCCTTGTAAGGCTCTGACATACAGAGTTATTCTGCTCAGAGCACAAGAATCAGGCTTATACTTAATGTGGATGTAAACTATAAAGGCAGTGTTTTTAGTATGTGGTTAAAACAAAGAATGGAGAATTTAGCATGTCTAAATTCACAAAGAGAAAACCGGAACATACTTCTAAGGGAAAAAACATGTCGGACACCATTCTCCTTGTCATGTTCATAAACCCATCGTTTCTGTGTGATTCCTTTTAAGTTCAAAGCACTGAGTTTTTTTAGTAAATGAGACAAGGGGGAAATGGTAAAAACAGTTTCCCTGAGGAGAACTGTTTCCCAGTTCGTAAAAGTTTGAACATTTCCAAACCTTAGGGAGATGAAAGAATTTTCTGTTACATTTGTGCTTTTCTTCCTGGTATTTTTTAATTTTTATTATTTTTACTGAATGTAATACAGCAAGAAGGAAACGAAGAGCTAATTCAGATCCATAACGGAGCTCTTGAGCTGGCTGACACCAGTCTGCTCTCAAAACGTTTTGAAAGGCTTCCCACCATTTTCAGTGGTGTGGCATGGTACTTAAAACTGTCCTCACATTGGGCCCCATTCAGGTGTTTCAGGGCTTTGTAGGTGTATTGTACCTGTTGTGTGGATTACAGAAGAAAATTCAGCACAAAAAAGAGGTAAGAAAAGTAGTTTCAGTTATGTCCCAGATTTTTTTTTTTTAATATGTTTCCATCTGAAATATCCTGGAAATGTTTATATATAGCAATAGACTTGCAAATAGCAGGCAGGAAGGGAGCTTGGGAGGTCCTCTAATCCATCCTATTACCTACAGCAAGATAGGCCATACTTAAGCCACTTCTCACAGATGCTTCTCCAGCTTCCTCTTAGAGATCTGCTTCCTAGGACATATACTCTAATACTTCATTATCCTTACCATTAAAAATTGTCACTACTGTCCAAACTGTGCGATGCACATGCGCTATCCCCCTTAGCACATTTTTTCTGGTCTTATCCAAGATGTACACAGAGGTCAGACTATTTCCTGTCCTCTCCCTGGCAGGCCTCTCTGTGTCTGAAAAAAACCCACATTTGAAGGCTGACATCATGTCACTCCTCCCTTTTCATTTCTCCACAGAAAATAACCTGCCTTTCCTCAGAGTCTGCCCTCATTATTTCTTGAGCATTGATCCTTCTTGCTGCTTATATCATGAAAATCTGCCCTTAATTCTGCCTTTTCTGAAGTGGGATACCCCAAAATGGATTCTGTATGGATGAGAAAAAGATCCCACCCTTGTCAAACCCTTCCTCTCCAACTTGACATGGAATATCAATACAGAAAATCTTCATCAACCATGGCAGAAACAAATAGTATTTAAAGATCTGTTAAGCTCAGCTTTCAGGAAATTGCAATTTGGCCTCATTGTACCATTTGTAAGCATTAATAGGCATTAAGGCTAGCACCAGATACACTAGTATAAGTGAATACCCACCCAGAGGGAAGAAAAGTTATAGGTGCTGTTGAATCCAGACATGTTCCCCTAACTGCCATGTTGGGGCTTCCATTGTAGTGTCCCACTACTAAGGGTCATTTGCCTTCCTCACACACAAAAAGGAAAAAAAAAGAGATGCAGAAACTGAGATGAGAGCAAGAAAGTGCCGACCTGCTGTAACTCAGTTGGTGTTGGTACAAAATGATGCTTGGATAGCAGGATTCTATCTTCATTCTTTCCATCTTTTACAAATATCAATCCAGTTCACACACAATTAGTATAAAATTTTCTGGAGACTAATTTTCAGAGCTAATCTCCAGAGAGACTGGTCAGTAGCTTTATAACAGGGAACCATGTGCTGTGGGCTTCTCTTGTGTAGCATTTAGGATTCCATTCAAGAGCAGTTCCCCTTTGTCTGCTGCCTTCATAAATAATGGATGCATCTTGCATTAGAGATTAGCAAAGATTGTTAAGCTTCCTTTTTTGCATGTGTGAGATTTGGTAGCTTTTGAAATATTGATATAGTTGTGCAATTTGGTGTACCTATCATGTTTTTAAGAAAGGATTTAAAAAAGAAAAAAGACAGAAGAGGTAAATTATAGTAGATCTAAAAAGCAGATACCTGACTCTCATAAACGTCAGAAAATGTGATCCTTCCATCTTTAAATCTATGAAAAAATAGTTGCATTACTAACTTTTGTAATATTCTTTTAAGAAGACTCTACAGAGATTGCTGTAGGTTTCAAAGCAATTATGGTAGGAGGTCATGAAAAGCCTTCAGGAAATGCTGCCAAGGTACTGCGCCATCTAAAAGGAAGAACACAGTGCTGGAAACTTTTCAAATCTGATTGAGGGTAGATAAAGGAAGACAAATTTTTAAAATCCTCTTTACTAATTTCACTGATTTTATTTGTAATGTAACACTTTACAAGTACGTCTTTTATCTGAAAACACAGGTTTAGCCTCGGTATTCCTTTTTGGAAAAAATCCCCAAAGATAATTCACTGCATGTTTTGGTGGGAACCATCTTTATCAAAACTGGTGACTTCTGTTTTTCATTTTGTGTGCATGCTACAGGGTTTAACTGTCTAAGCAGCAACATTGTGCTCGTTGTTGTGGTTCTCTGTATGCAATGAAGTCCTATTTCCAGATCTCTAGCCCATCCCTTCCGCATATTCCACAGACAGGACTTGTAAGCACAGCTTATTACAGGGACAAGTTAACCAGTAATTTCACTGTGCTCCATGGCTAGGATCCCAAAATGCAGTCTGCCTAGCCAAAAAAGGGTGGACAAAAATTGAAAGACTGCATTAAATAACCATAAAAGTTACAGGGCCTGATAATACATACAGTTATGGCAAAATCATTGCTTTCATGCTGTGGCAAACTTGCCAGTATCCAGAGCTACAGCAGAGAAGAACAGGAATAAAGGCCTAAAATAAGCTAGCTAATGAAAATTGCAGGCAATATGGTACAGAGCAACTTGGTGCCAAGGCATTTGAATGGTTTGCTGTGAAGTCAGCCAGGATGCCTGGTGCCACATTAGCACTAATATGCCCTTCTGGAGCATGTTGATTCCTTCAGGACCACACAGTTGGGGCTTTTTGTCCATGTTCCACATTGCAGGGATGCTCAGAGCTTGCTGAGAAGCACAGTGCAGTTGTACTCAGGGCTCTGCAGGAGTTAGCTCAGCTCCAGCTGGACTTAGTACTTCAAGCTTAGTGCCAGACTTGCTAAACTGAAGCTGGCTTTGTGCAAAGCCACACTGGGCCATAGGGTGCTTGGACACCCAAGTTGCCTCTGCTCGGAGCAAGCTTCATTCTGGTGGGATTAAGTATTTCAGTGTACAGAAGGTACAAAATTGGCTGAGCTTCTTCAGTGACAAACTTACTTTAGATATGGTATAGCTATGTAACTAACCAAACTACTACTAGCACTAACCAAACCACTGAGCCCGGTCAGATTGTTACTTAAGGTTCTTCGCTTTAATATATGAAGAAGTATTTCAGGAACTATTTCAAGAATTGACAAATGAGGGTTGATCTTTGACCTTGAGTTGGAGATATGACTCCCCTTCAGAAGATGAGACAAACGTACCTCTGCCTTTACACAAAGAAACCCCACCGTAACTAAACACAACAGTAGCATGTCTTTAAACAGTGAAAGTACTTGAATCTGGTTTCAGGTACAAGCTTTTCATCATGAACAGTTGAATCTATTAGAAAAGTTATCAAGAAGTAATCTAAACTTGGCTGCATAGTGGGACTGTGCAGATGTATTGCTTTTTGATAAGTATTGAACTGAATTTATGCTGCAGTGTGGCTAGACAGACTCACTCCCATGGAGTTTCATAATCAGCATCTTCTTTCCACCATTCCTTTTTTCCAAAGGACACAGTTCCCTGTGCCATTCCTCATAATGTTCAAAGGAATTCACAACAGAAGCGTGAATTCTATTGTATACTAAGGAAAACAAATCCTTTGGGCCATAAGGTAATGGAGCATATCTAAAATAATACAGCACAAGCTTTAAGCTCAGCAAGAAAAATTCTCTTACCACTAGCTTATTGACAGAAAATGAAGCTGAAAAATTTGGCCAAGCATACTTCTGTATTTTCTTCATGCCTGATTGTTGTGTTCAAACAAAGGCCTTCTCTATTCTACTTAATATAAACGCTCCTTGTTTAAATCCAGAGTTCATAACTTAAGAATTTTTCCTAGGGAAATTGTTCTATTGGTGTTACGAATGCTGCTGAGAAGACCAAAAGAAAAAAAAGTTTTCTAAAGCATTTCAAATTCTGTACTATATTAATACAGACTGAAATGGGGGAAACACTAAAGCACTGAGCTGGCTTTGGACAGCCTAGCTGGCAATAGCCGCTGCACTCTGCTGGCATACCTGGTTTTACCTGACCTCATCCGGAAATTGCTACAGAATGAGATGCTGAGATTTGGACAGAAAGCTCTTGCAAAGAGGTGGAAGTCCAAGATACCCACAGGGATGTCACCTGATTTTGTGTAGGTGGATGAGATTATGTTGGGTCAAAGGCAGACAGGAAGAAGGGAAGACCAGGGAGAATTTTCCCATGGAACCTGTAGAGTAACCTGGAAGAGGGAAAGGAAGACCTTCAACAAAAATGCTAGAAGAGGAGCTGGAAGGAGCAGAAAGAGAAATTAGTATGATGGCAGACATTCAATATGGTATGACGCAGGATGGGACTAACTAGTGATGCCTTAGGTTTTAACTTTTATATTTCTCAAATCCTGTATTGCTCAGTGTGTAACTCTGAAGTGTCTTGTAGCCTGTTAACTTCTGTTCTCTCATGCTCGTTAGACATAACAAAGCCTCTCTAAGTTTGCAGTCCAAGGACACCCAGATTGTCCTAGGCCCAAAATGTGCAAACCAAAATCTTAGAAGAGGGGGTAAACTTGGGGAAATTACATCATTAATTGAAGTTTTAATTGGAGAATTAACTCTGATATGCAAATGAACCAAACTTATAAAAGTGTGAAGAACTCATGACCCGGAGTCCATCTTAGGAGTAGCCTCTGGACTCCCCAAGGTGTGCCTTTGAAGGCCCTTCAAATAAATACCTACCTTTATTCCCCTATTCCTGTCTAGTCTCTGTTTTTTTTAGGTGGCCATCTCAGGCACCACTAGGAACAGAAAGTGGCTGGAAGCCATCCAAAATCCTTTATAAATTCCAAAATGGTTTCTCTGAAGATCTGGGTCAAGAAATATAATAACAAATGAAAGGGTCAAGGACTCATACTTTTGACTTTGGACTAATATGTACAAGTATCTTCCCTATACAAAAGTACATCTCTCCAGTGTATTGCTGTTTGCTGCAGTGGTTAATAGATTCTGCTTTTGCAGTTCAAGGAGGGCGAGATCTGCTGTTTCCTTCCAAGGACACGAAGGCTTCGGAAGCAGTGGGACGGTGAAAGCATGGGTATAAGCAGGAGAGGGGACAGAATGGCTCCATACATTACTAGCCCAGCAAGCAGGATTTTGCAGGGGAAGAGTGGGCGACTAGACCATGGGGCTGTTGTTCTGACAACTGACTGCTTCTCGGCAAGACAGCAAGAGGTGGGAGCTGCAAGCAGGCATGGGGCCACAGCTGTCCAGAGGGAGAACCAGAACATCCCATGTGTCTGTGAAGAAAATACCTTAAATTGCCGCACCCCCAAGTATCCCACCTGGGTTCCTGCACCCTCAGATTGACTGGCTAAAGATTTTGCACTGAGGAACATAGACAGGTTGTTCTTCAGTCACTACATCATGCTGTGCTGTTTGCTCTAAACTTATATTCAAAACAGAGCTGGACTTTTGAACTGCAGGCCCCTGGGGAGACAGAGCTATGCACCATTACTAAATTTAGATGCTTCTGAAGTGGAAAATGGTAAAATGTTTTGCAAGTAGCAAACTTTTCAGGATGTAACACATAAGAGCTGTTCCATACAGCCTGGCTGTTACAAACAAATTATTGGAAAACAGGCAATCATTAATCTCTTTCTGGACAGACATATACATTCCTGAACTGTATACAGATTACTTCAGATATATCCAGAAAGAAAGGCCTGATTTTTCTTCCTGGCTCTAGTCACACTGAGCATTTCACACTGGCATTTCTGCCTAGGAATTGCTGTTCCCTGAGGAGGTATTTCAACCCTCTGCAGAAACAGAGGAGTCTATGTAAACACTGCTGCATTTATTTACAATATTTTTGAAGGGGTTTCTTACATTATATTATGTTCTTTTTTCTTTTTAAAAGCTATATAGGTATCATCAAAATTGATAATCTACTACATCAGGTAATTACGTTATTTATGGCCTTTATCACCTTCAGTTCAGCTCAGAGCATTTAATTATATTTTGAATATGACTTTTCTTTACAATCTTCAAAGTCATCATTCCAACAGCAATATCGTTATTATTTCTTATATTGGGAACATAGGGTTAATTAGAATACCTTGCTACTTTATGTGTCTTGTTGTGGCTTGTTTATAAAGATCTGTAAAAAAATCTGGCTTTGGATTTCTTGAGTTTTCTGTGAGAGCTCATCCACTGCATTGCATCACAACATCTGCTTCATGTAAACTTCTTGGAGGTCACTGGGACTCAGCATAGCAAGCAGTAACTAGGGGTTAGCTTGGCGGATGGAAGCAAGAGAAGGTTCCTCTGCAGAACCTTTCTGACAAGGACTGCAGTCACTACAAGTGATCTGTGTATTTCCATGGATATTCAAAACAGTAAATCCAAATGACTCTTGGGATCTACAAGCTGGAATACATAAAGAGGAACAGAAAAAGCCCAGAGCTATGCTTCCTCCTTTAGTTTTCATTCATTAACAATAGAGAAGTCAGACACAATGAAATAAAATGTGTGTACTTAGACCAGATTGCTTTACTATTTAGATAACAGAGTTATTTAATAACAAGAAGTAAAATCCTATAAAAATTAGCATTTTGCCTCTCTGATGCAGATCGATGGTTCTGAGTAAGACCCGGATAATACAGCTGTATGAATTATGAGACAATATAATTTAAGATAAAATGTAATTATGTTGCAACACCATCTCTTGGTTTAAGTTGCACAGTGGGACAAGGGTATCCTAAGACAAATTTGATAACCACCTGAGAGGGTTTTTTCTTCTTTTTAGTTGCCTAGTTACAGAGTTTGTAAGTATCTATTACAATGTTAGCCCATTTGTGAGCTATCCTAAATATGTTACATCTGAAACTATAGCCTTGGCAATGTACCAGAGACCCAAAGGTTTCTTACAGGAGTCTCTGATATGCATCGGGTTCCAACAAAACCTACAGATTAAGATAATTTTTGGCATACAAAAGGGTCCAGGCTGGGCCCAGACAGACAAAGACCCAGTGTTTCTCCATGAGTTAGTCATTAAGCTTCTTTGTGATTCAATCCCCTTGATAACTGTAATATGCAAAACAAAAGTACATTTCCTGCATTTCTATAAAGAATTTTAGAATCTACAAATAAAGGAGTTGTACAGCAGAGTTAAGTACTATTACCCTAAGTAACTCAACTGCTGTATCTCTAATCTATCTTTCTATCTATCTATCTTCTATGATTCATAGATTTGCTCTCTTTTTACTAGTACTTTATACAGGCTTTGTGCTTTTTGAAAACATTTTCAATATTTTTTGCTGTCATGCTCCAGAATTAGCGAGGATTCACTTTTTGGGACCCTGGTTTAGAGCCAGACTTGCCCTAATATTTGCTCTTCTCCTGATGGTCACAAAGGTAACCTGGAAGCTGACGGCATCATCAACCGGTGCAGGAATGTCTTCCTGTGGCTGCAAATAGTCTGTGTTTAGCACAATGACCTGCCTGTTCGTACTCCAGGTGACCAAAAAGCCACGTGTGCAGGAGGCAGAACCAGGCAGACCAAGGGCTATCTGGGAAGCTGAACCCAGAGCAGGCCCAGCATGGAGCTGTTTAAGCTGCCTAAAAGTGACCTCTTTCCTTTGAAAAAATTAAAGGGAAAGAAGATGCTGAATAAACATCAGAAAAGCCAAGTCCTGAGGAGCAGATCCTAACCAAATGAAACTTGTAATGTAATAAACTCTTCATCTAATATAACCTTTGTTGAGAAGAATCACCAGTTACTTTCACCGTAAACTTCAGCAAGATTCAGGTGTCAATTGGCCATCACTAATTATCATTATCCATCCTGCTCTTGGTAATTCCTAATACAGCTCTGCACAAGCCGAGGTCAGGTCTAGAGGCAGTGTGGGCCCTTCAGGGGTGCCCACATGTAGGCATAATGTTAGCTCATGGTTTTCTCTTATTGTACGTCTTTAAACCATAATTTAGATACCATATTGCTCTTCTGTTTTTCCCTCAGGCCAAGCACTGACCTCTGTCTTCCCTGCCTACATTTTGCTAGCTAATTAGCAGCTGTATGAACCATACTGATGGGATGAAGGTGGACATGGAGCAAAGATTAAGGCCCCATTCTTTCACCTTAGAAACAGCAGTTTGTTTCAAAAGAGCCCATAAGAGTTGCCATGGCACTCAGGGATTGTTTTTGTGCGTTGGGTTCCACTGTGTGGCGACTTACATAGAGCTTCTTTTAATTTCCTGACATTTTCAGTGACGGGGCTAAACTATGAATTCTTAGATCCCTGAACTTTGCTCCTATTTTGTGGTTTGAGCTCATTTTATTGACTGATAATGATTTTATAATAAGAGAATTGTTTCTCATTAGCAGTGCAGTGACTGCTGAAGGTCTGTGCCTAGTGTAAATTACTTACTCCAGCATGGCCAGATACTTAAATCAACCAAGCATTTTAGCAGTTTCAAATGAAGGCTATTTTATTGAACTGGTTTCCATTCATTTTCACTGCTCTCTGACAGTTGCTGCATCAGAGTTTCCTTTCTGTAATTAGTTACTGCAAATTTGTATATATGAGCAGTGTTTAAACATGAAAGGCAGCTGACACTGGTGGTTGTCATACTGGTGCTGCCAAAGTGATTAGCCCAGTAGGAAAATGAGCAGGGATGAATTGGAAGACTCATAGAAGTGAACTCCTGCAATATGAAACACCGTTCGGTGATTTTGATCAGAGCCATGCAGCAATCATGTGGTGTGCAACACGCCCAGGTGAGTAAAGCCATGGTCCACCATAACCAACCAACACTCCTCGGGAGCAGCTCCCTCACACTCTCCTGGCCCCCTCTGTCACAAGACTATGCCATACATATAGCAGTCCAGATATACCATTACTGCAATGAATAATTGACCTAAAGTGCTCGTTGCAAGGAGTAAGGCCACAGAGAAGTGAGGCTGCCAGGCCAGGCTAGCCATTAGAGCTCTCCCTATTGACACTCCAGTGGATAAGTCACCATGGTCAGCAAGTGGCCAGCTTTTCCACTGGCAGTGACAGCTTAACCAGGTCTCACCATTTCTTTTAGGCACTCATTTGTGGCTCCACAAGAGTCTCCCAGCAGTTCAGCAAAACTCTGTGTGGCTGCTCTGCGACCACCAGATTGAACAACCAACATGGACTAACAAGAGTCCTCCTTGATTTCCCAACATAATTCACTGTGTCCCTCAACAGCAGCTTCACCAGCACCAGTCATATAACAGTGCAGAGGACGGAGAAGGCAGGAAGACAAAAGAGCTGCAATTTAATTAAAGCCATAGCTGACAGCAAAGAAAACATCTGTGGAGCCACCATGTCCACACTGACTGCAGAACGACTGAACCTCCCCTGGTACTTGTTTCTCTCTGCAAACTACTGGCAAAGCCTAGGAAACCTCCTCAGGCTGAACATCTAACTTTGAGATGGTTAAAGTCAGATTAAAAAACCCAATCCAAAACATCTCTTGAGACTTTGGTGTGAAGATACCACATCCTGGTATCTTGTTTGCTAACCAGGTTATCAGGCACTTCATTTCTGATCATGCATCTCTCTTGGTGCCCCCTCACTACCTACTCTTTTTTTTCCCTATCCTTTCAAATTGTATTTTGACCTTTTCATTTACTCTTGCCTCTATTGTACTTGTTTTCGCCTTTCTTTCATGTTTTTTACCTTTTTTTTCCCTCCCCTGGTTTCAGCTTTACATTTCCGTACTTTGTTTTCAATGTGCTGCTGCCTCGTGGGTTGTCACAGTAACACCTCATAATTAGCTCGTGTGCTCCTCATCATCCTGTGGGGTAGAGGTCTAACTGGCCTCTCAATTTCCCTGCTACAACTCCATGGCCAGACAACAGACAAAGCCTTGGTTGTTCTTCCTCTTCGTGCTAGCAGTCACCATTGTCCTCCTAAACCCTTCTTCTCCCTTACATCCCCATGTCTTCTGTGAGGAAGGCTGGAAAGCAGCTGATGTAGCCTCAGAGCAAGCCAGCTTCCTGCTTTGGTAACTCGTCAAAAATCTGCATTCCTCAAAACCTAATTTGGAGCTGGCAAGTCTGGAGCCGAGCTTCAGCAGTTGTGTGCACGTGTGGTTTCAGGCTGGTGTCACTGACTTCGGGGACTTGCAGGCACCGGAACCACCCTTGGGCCCACAGGACCAAAACCTCTGAAAGATGGAAGTAGAAATAATTCTGAGAAGTGAAATAAGGGGTGGCTGGAAAGGAGGCAGGAGGAGAAACAGACATGCTCCTCAGTGTTTGCCAAGAGACAGCTTGCTGTTCAATCTGGTTTATAACCACTAGCCTATGAAGAGGTACTTCCCAGCTCTGCTGTGCAGTAACACCGAGGAGTCAGTGCTCTCCAAGTTGCAAAGGGTCTATGCACAGCCTGTTGTAACCAAACAGTGTGTTTGGTTGATGATACATTTCCTCCAGGTACTGCCGCACATAAAAAATACCCCAGATTATTTAGCCCCATTAAAGAAAGCAATTACTGTCTTCATTCAGCTGCATTGGCAGGCCAGAACCACCGTAAAGGAAATTCATCCAGGATGTCCAAATGACAGAGCTGGCCCCTGTACAATACAGCTTACTGCAGCAGCATTAGCTGCAGTACCTTTCTGCTTACACCGTACAATACTGGGTAACTTGATATTCTTCCAAGTGACATTTAAATTTAAGTCCAGAAGAAAGCTGATTGTCATCTTTTGTGAAAACATTACGTGAGAATTTTAGGCCCCTATGTCACTTGATGTAAATCAGCTGTGTATATAAAAAGCTACTAAACTACCCTCAGACCTTGTAAGGGCTATGATTTTCACATCTTTTTGGTGTGATTATTGTTCAGCCATTTATGTGTGACAATGATAAACATACTTCTTTGGAATTAGTCCACTTAAAAACACATTTCCATGATCAGCTTGCCCTTCTTAGCCCTTCTTGACCCCCACTTGGTAATTTCTACTAAGTTATTTTAATAATGTTTATCATTACAAGGGTTCTTAGCAAGACAGTCTAGCTTTCCCTTCTCACTGCATGAAATACTGCTGCTGGAGTTTGATTTGCATGACCAAAATGATTTCTGCAATCACTGCTCTCCAGTTGTTTGTCCTGGAGGGACAGTGAAGGATTATACTCTTTTAAAAGCATTTCTATTTAGCAAATGCCTCATTTGCAATAAGACATCAGCATTTACCACATTCATAAAGCAGCTAATAAATTTCATTTCTGCTTCAATTTTCTTGCTTCGCAGAAGACCAGAGAAAAAGATTGCATAATTGAGATCCAAGAGCAGGTAATAATTCCTTACCATTAGCCCTCCAGCTGCAGACCTGTAAGCCTGTTCAAAACAGTCAAGCAGCAGCTTTCACTATCCATCCTATCACAAGGACCCCACATGAGGACCTCCATATCCCACTGCATAAAAAGGGAAGGAAGACCACTCTACTGAAGCCTTGAACTTCTGTCCCTCAAGCTACTGTTCCTTCCTGCCTCAGTTTCCTTTCATTTAAAAATAAAATAAAAATCAAACCCAGGAATTTAGCACCACAAATTCTTTAAATTTGAAGATTATATTTCTTCTATTTGAGGGACTGATCCAGTCAACAGGAATCTCATAATAGAATTAAACTGCTCCTAGTTCAAGCCCATATTTTGGGAATGGGGAACACAAAAAGTGTGGGGTGAGGTGAAGGGGTGTTGTTCAACTGTTCTTTCCAGTTATCTCCCAGACGGGCAATTCTCAGTACCACCAACTAATGGAGGTAATACTCTCTGGGCAGGGAGCTATTAAGCACAGAGGCACGGAAGAAGAGTTTGCTGAGAGGAAAAAGGGTCTGAAGTTCCCCATCAAGCTGCAGCTATATAATACAAGAGGCATGATTTTCCTCGTAACAGTAAGCTAAATGAGACTTTGAGTTGATTCGTGATCATGGCAGAAAAAGAACCAGCAGTGAAAGCATTTATAAGTCACTGTATACCTTCCAATCCAGCAAACGATTCTGAAATAGACTACCTCACACATTGGTTGCTGTTAAAGGGAGGCATTCACATTGCATTATTGGCTGTTTATTCCTACAGGTCTTCACAATAAACACTAATGTCATGTCAAAAGCAGCAGTAATGGATTTCCACGTCTTCTTGAAACAGCCTGTCTTTCTCAAAGCAGGGTATGTCTCTGCCACATTTCTGTAATACCTAGGACATTAATATTGGACCTATTAGACCTCATCATAGCAATTATTTTATAATCCTTTTAAGTAAAATATAACTGTATAAAAACCATTTCCTTATCTCAGATTCCGTATCTAGTGATGCAACAGCATTCAGCTGCACAGTTCTTCCATAAAACAGATCTGTTTCTGGCAAAGGGAAGGAACTTATTCAGGAGAACATTTTTTTTTTCATCTGTCATTGAATCCAATAGAACCTCTCCCTCAACACCACCAGCAGCCTTGGAGATTGCTCCTTGGAGCACAGCACACTTTCCTCTGCACTGCCAGCCTGCTTTTGCCGTGGATAAAAAAGCAGCTGAGCCAGCAGACACTTGTTGAATTCTGAGCATTCTCCATCACCCACCACAAGTGGTGAGGGCAGCTTGGCTGCTGGCTGCAGCAGGAGCAACACAGAAGGCCTATTAACAGAACAAACTTGAAGGCGTCCCTCCAGTTACACACTCACAAGTGCACACACAAACACTCACACACAAGTGCACGCATGCACACGGGAAAAGTAATAGTGGCCCAAGAAAGATAAAAGTAATTTATAATGTTTCCACCTTGCAGTGTCACAGCAAATTCGAAGACAGACAGCTCCCTAAAATGTGGCAAATGGCCATAACTGGAAGTGTCACTATTAGCAGACTGTTTCTTTCCTAAATTTGTATTAAAGAGGAAATCACAAAATCTGTTGTCAAAAAAAGAAGAATCCACTACAGAGCCAGCACTCTCAGAGCAGGTGAGGTTCACAGTAAATTGTTGCAGCTCATGCAACATCAGGCAATATGAGGTGTCATTTACAAAAAAAAATATATATATATATATTTGGCAGATAACTTCGGGTCTGTTGGCTGAAGCAGAAGAAGCAATCAATACATGTTGGCAATATTTACCCACTTAGAGTGCTGCCAAATGTGAATTTGCAAGAATGTATCAGCTGCTTTGAACTGATCTTTGACTGTCTCTTCATAGATAAATGTGAATTGAAACTAGAGTGATCCACATTACAGAGAAAGAGATATGGCAGGAATGCACAGGGTCACCCCTATTATTTGTTCTGGCTGTAAGAGTCACTGAAGAAAAAATTAGGTCAGATATAGTTTCTAAAGGGATTAAATTAGGTAAATCAAATTGATAACAGAATATGAGTCTGAAAAAACCCACTGTGTCAGACTTGGTCACCTTCTACCTGGAATAAAACATAGATTTTTTAAAAATTGGGAAAATTGGAATAGAAATTTTGGATTTTACAAGAAAGAGACCACATCTGGTACATTATCTGTTTCCAGCTCTCTAACTCTCCCTTCTTCTCCATCAAGCAGTGGCTTTTAGATGCACTGCCCCCCCAAAACACAGACTGAGGCTTCTATAGTTGTTACGTGACATGCTGTAAATGAACAGTATAGAACAACTACAAGACAGAAACACATCCTGTGGCAATAAAAACTAGGACAAACAGGATTTTTGTTTATTTAATTTGATTCCTGATTGTTATTACAATCCAAGTACTATGAAAAATTCACTGAAAAACAATAATTATTTCAAATATCTGGTCCTAATTAAAAGCAGCAGAAATGTCTCACTAAGTCAAACTAATGATACATCCCATTCAGTATTTTGTCTCCAGTGGAAGATGTCTTCAGTGGAAGATGTTGTTCATGGTGAGCATGTGAGTCTAGACACTTTTCACTCTTCTACATCTCCCAACAAGCAGAATTGCTGTTGTACATCTGATGGTGCATTGCTACCTCATGCTGTTAGCATGTTTCCTGACATGTTATCTGCAAATTTTCCTCATCTATTTTTGTCCTGATGATATGTCCACCTTCCCAACCTCTCATATCCCTTGTGTAACACAACAAAGCCTTCCCACTCTCCATCACCTTTGCAAGGAAGGCCCAGCTGACTCAGAGACTGACCTTGGGCCATGAATGACAGCATGTGGGTCTCTTATTGAAACAATGTCTTCCTTCTTGTTCTGCAACATTTCTTCTTCCAAGGAATAGTTTGAAACTGAAGAACTGGTTTCTGTGGAAGAGCAAGGCAGGAGAGGAAAATTAGCCATTTTCAAGTTGCCAACAGAAACAGGGCTCTCTTACGGTCATACAGAATTTTTTCAAAATTAAGCAACAAGCTTGAGACATGGAATAAATCAAAGGAAAAACGAACTTGTTCTAGGGCTTTTGCTAACATTTCTAATTGTGGAAAGAAATGAGAAAACTGTCAAATGGAATCTCTTTGATACGACTGCATTAAAAGATAATTTCCATTCCCCAGATAAATGATCTAACTCCTAATGAAAGGTGTGTCCTGAAGGACAGAATTTGGCCGTATGTGAATCTAATGAACCCAACATCTTTAGTAGGCCTCTCAAATACTCCTTTGTTCTGCAAAGTGTTTTACTGTACTGTTTACATGAAAGAAGCTGTACAAAAAAAATGAGTCAGACTAAATGCTGTAGGGCCAGATTTCATCTGACCTTCCCGTGATACCCTACTAAAAAATTAAAGGAAGGTCTTGTACAGGGAGTATTTCTTTTTACTGCATGAAGCAGCAGGTCTGCTCCCTCACTGGGGAGGAGACAAGGACTCAGGTCTAACTTCTCTCTGCAGTGGAGGAAATACTGAAAAGTTGAGACATAGGCATATTTCCCCCACATAGCAACACAAGGAAGAACACTGCCCAAGGTATAGGCTTATCTTTCAGTAACATAAAGCTTATAAAGGGATTGTGGTTTTCCCTGAAACTGCACCTGCAGGGCAGAGCTGCTTGCAGAGTATGGGGCTGAAAGGCCTATAGGGGTGGCTGATATAAGTGTTAAAAGTTGGAAACAAAATTCAAAATAAAATTAACCTTTTAATAAATCACAAAGCTCTACTGTTCCATGCAGGTGATGAATCCTAATTAACAGCTTCATTTCTCTTACAATGCAGATTTATTTTAAATTTTTCCTGTAGTTGTATTGATAACACCTTTCTACTGCATTTACCTCTTAATGGCAAATCTGTTTATGTCTCTGCAGCACTAAGTTCAAGACAAACAGAACAACAGGATAACCTATAGGTGTCATGTAGCATTCTGGAAGAACTGCTCCTAGGTATGAGCTCTATTCAACAGGGCTGCAAAACAGACTGGGAGAATGACAGTAAGACAGACTTTGGAGGCGCTATATGATCCCTGGGGAACAGAAAGTATTTTGGATGTGAGTTATCATTTATTGCCAGAACCCTTTAAATGTGCATGGTAGAGAAGGAGATATGTTTTCAGCAGCTCACTTAATGAACTGAGGTTCAAATTTACATGAACATTCATTATGAAGGACTGTTAACCTGTAGATATGGCCAGACAACTTAGTGGCAAACCTGACAGAGACTGGAGTCAGAACTCTGTGGCCCCCCTCCTCCCAATCACTAACAGTCAGCTTTAAAGCAGTTTTAAAACTACAGACTCTATCCCAGCAGCAGAGCAGCACAACCACAAGGCCAGGCAGAAGGGACTGCTGTCGCACAGACACTGTGGCTGTTAGACATCTGGTTGGGCTACCCGAGCTGGCTTGCACCCTTGTGCCTGGCTTTAGGGTCCCGCGCTGGGAAGCTCTGCTGTGCTTTCCACTTCCATGGGCACGGAGGAAGGCAATCAGATGGACCTCTCCGTAATGTCTCTGGACACACACCTCACACATTTCCCAGACCCTTCCTGTAGAGATCCTGGTTTGATCCTGGTCTGCAGGACAGCAGGTGCAAGGTCCCACAGTTAGCATAACTTTTTTACAATTGAGGGATGCACATATGGCACTAATGCTATAAATGTACTGAGGGAATTCAGGAAAGCTTCTGTCACACTTAGGCAAAAGATTTGCAGGATGACCATAACGGCCCATAGTGCCAAGTTGTCTTCTGGTCCAGAGGAATACTTTCAGCAGATTGGCATCTCTTGATTTCACAGGAAAACCTTGCAAGCATAATATAGAACACATGGACTGGAGAAACACATAAAAACTATTAGTTTACTGTAACATGGCAGGAGAAAGGGATAAAGTTTTCAGTACTTAAAATCCAACAGCCAGTTTCTTGGACCCATTTTGACTATCATTGTAAGTATGAACATTCTCACTCTGCTCCAAAGAGTTGCTGGTTAATGTATACGCAGTTTTCATATAGTTACACAGATACTTAACATTGCTGAGTATCTGTGATTCTCATACTCATATTTTATCAGCCAGTAGGAATGGAGCCAGCACCATTTTACACTTGGCCCACAGGTTCCTGTGAGTAAAGAGTACTCATCATCTGCTCCCATTGCACCCAGTAATTATCTTCAGGATAATTAGCAACTGTATCTTGGAGACCTCCACCAAGACTCTTCTTTCTATTGTGGACTATAACTATTAGGTTGGATCTCTGTCTGGTATGAACTGGCATAGCACTCTTAATTAATATCTTTTCCTCTCCATCTGAGCTGGGAGGAAGACTTTAGGAATATATGTTGTTAAGGGATACTCAAGGCAGCTGTGAGCTGTAGAACTGAGTCTCCAAAAATCTGATTATGCATTCCTTGTGCACTCTGAGCTCTGAAAGTTCCAGCTTGGTTGTAAATATGTGATCAGACCCTTAACTTGTTCAAATAGAGGACTATGTGTTGCATAGAATGAAGGTATCATTAAACTGCTAAACTTTGCACTGATAGAAACCCTTCTTTAAAGACAGAACAAATGATTTTCAAACCTCAGAACTTCACAGAACTTGCATCTATGATGCAAGGATGCGTGGTCTGCATCCTTCCCATTTTAATCAGTATAATTACAGGGGATTACTTTGTATCATTTAAACAAGTTCACGTATCATCATCTTGCAACCAAAATACCAGCAGCACTTCATGGATCTATGTCAGCTTGAGAACAGATGAGGTTATTATTATTATTATAATGCCTCTTTCTCTGTTTGTTGTAGCTATGGCCTGTTTCATGCTTGCTGCTGAAACATGACTACAGCCTATTGTAGCAGCATATCTGTGTGCAGCCGGGGAGCTGGCGGTGGGAACAGGGAAATCAAGTCCCCACTTCCTTTCAGCGATAAAAGCCTTAGGATAAAATGTCTGTAAAGCTGAGTGCTACTGAATGAGCCGTTTGGAGGAGTGGAAGCAGGCTGGGATTGAAGTCTAGCTATTTATCTCTTCCTACAGCAGCTTTGTGAGTGTTTGTCATGGAAAGAGGAGAGGCTTCAGAAGCCATCAGTGTTCACAAACCACAGTGTTAGAGCTGAAGTGTTAACGCCTTTCTGTGGTTCTGTGTTTCTTTATAAAAAGTGCAGTAACTTCTGTCTGCAGATAAATGTTCACTACATACATCTCACAACTTGTGCTGAAGCTATTAGTAATAACTAGGAGGTTTCTGTACCTCATAACATTTCTCTGGATTAAAATAAATTATACCAGTTCCAGGACAACTACTTTTTCAGGCACATCTAATCCACTACAGTTGTTTTAGTTCATTTTCTCCTTGTAAATAAGTACCACTAGTAATAGCTAGCACGTTGTTACAATCCTCTTACGATCTTTCTCATCACACACAATTTATACATAATTGTAATAATCATTATTACATAGCCCAGTATAATAATTGCATACGGTATAGGTATGTGTATTTGTATGATGTTGTTACAATAATGTATTATGTAACAATGTATTAATGTATACAAAGTGTTATATAAATAGTAAATATTAGTGGATATATATATATTACTTGTTACATATATGCACAAGGCAGTGATGGGTACTTTGACACAGAGTATCACAGTTTGAGCCACATATGAATACAACTTTGAGAAATAAGAAAAAGGAGCTATGGCAAAGATATTCTACCAATATCCAAATTGTTAATGATAAAGTATTTTTGAGGAAAGGTTAGGATAAAACTACCCCAAAAAAGAAAATAGTAATCAACAATCAAGCTATATTTTCTTTTCTTTCCCCCTTAGAATGACTTTGATTTTTACTGTATTCAGATAGATTCCAACATATTCAGGAACTGTCATCAGACCACTTGTCATTCATGGGGAAATATTAACAGAACTTGTATATCAGTAAATGAAACAGGAACATCTGATATTGCCAGTAATATATCAGCACCTTCTATTTAATTTGGATGCAATTAATCTGGAAGGACAGCAAGGTTCCAAGAAACCAAATTTCCCTAAATTTACACAGCAGAAATAGATGCAATTTACTGGAATAGTGCCCTCATTTATGTGGGACAGACCTCCCAGTTGGAGTTTCCAAGCACTCCAACACATTCATTTCACCAAGCTCCTTATGGGGTGTATGATATCCATTTTCTGTGCCGGCAGTTACATGAGCTGCGAACTGCAGGTGTAGTGACACAGAGTGCACAGCCCCTGCCCCTGAGCAAGGGGAATTGCAGGACATTTATACGAATATTGAGGTGACATATGCAGGAGGACAAAATGGTGGATGTGTAAAAAGGAACAAACAGACACTGAAGACATGAGAGGCAAAGAAGGACATCTTCAAAACACTCCTTGTCAACAACACACAGAGAGGGCAACCACAAGGTCCCCAGCTCAAGTGGAGTTATTGTCCAGTTTTGAATCCGTGTGGTGGCTCTGAATGGCTTAGAACTTCCTCACCCCCTGGATTTGTTCGCTGTAATGACTGCAAGCACAGGGATGGTGGCTTCGAAAAGCTACTGAAGTGGGGAGTGAAGATACCTACTGGGATGCTTCTGTTGAGTGCTGCATCTTCCTAGTGCCACCCTCAGCTACTGGCAGCTGTTGCTGGCACTAGCCAATACTCAGGCATAAATAAATGTTTTTTGCTGTCTCTGCATGAGGTATTCAGACACAAAAAAGGGCAGGTAACTCCCTAGCCTATAAAGCTGCTGTGAATATATTGACATTTAACTATTGTGACTTAATCAAGATTTGTAAATACATTAGAATGAGCAAGTGATACACTCAGTGTCAATTAAAACAAGAGGATGACAGAGCACTGAGCTAATACTAGCCAAAGATATTTCTTGATGATCTGAAAACCACACCTATCTACTGCTGATGCTTGGGGCACATTATTTCCATAGGCTCAAACAATTAGAGATACCCTTCTGAATGATGTTTATCTAACGCTGCTTTCTTCACAGTAAAGACTGTTAATGCAGCAGTTGAGCAACTCCAGGAAGGCACAGTTATCCTGAGATAATCAGGAGCCTGAGGGCTCAGAGGCAGTCATCTGTGTTCTCTGCCCCAATTTCATCGGTGTATTAAATTAAAAAAACCCTCTATGTTAATACATCATGAAGGTCAAACATATCATTGCAAAGAAGTGTGGAAATTCAAAAATAGGATTTCCAGAGCAATTCTAACTAAATGTTTACATGTATATAGGTAGAATGCATTATGCCAAATATTATTATGTTGTCACTGAAAACCCTATAGACAAATTATTAGGAAATTGATGTATCAAAATTGTGCATTTGTTTTTTTGCCTACATGGGTATATTTATGAAGTGTGTAGGTAAGCAAATAACCAAATCAATTTCATTTTGGAGATGTATTTAAAAATATTCTTTGACTAATTTTGTAATTCATTTACATATTATGCTATTGCTTATATGGGAGGGCAGAACTAAGGTTCATCTGTCCATCTTGCAAATTCCGTGTAACTACATGGAACCTGTTTTATGTGATACCGGTACCAAACCACAGGACACCGAGTATATAATATGTTTTTTATTGTCTTTTAGGGAAATTATAGTTTCTATATAGGTTCAGCTATATAGAAACTAGCATTTTGCCAGTGATATACTCTGAAAGAAAATGGGGCTGAGATTTATTAGTAGTGTTTAGGTTTCCTAATTATGGACTAAGCTGCCTTGGACATATACTAGCAAACCTGGAACAAGCTGTAACAAGCTGACAGGCATCTATATGACAGAATGGTTCATGACTCTGTTGTGCACAGGTAGCTTATTATAGAGCATTAAGAAATATATCTCCAGAGTGTAACTCGGACAAGTACACGCTCAGCTTTTCATCATGGGTGTCATGTATGTGGCAAGGAGTCATGACTGACTGCCCCCCCTACAATGTCATCTGAGAGAGCCATCTAATCACACTTTGGTTAGCTGAGCAAAAATCCTGTGTGTGTGGAAAATCCTGAGAATTACTGGCCCAGTGACTTGCTGACACTCGGTGTTCTGTGTACATTAAATACTGTGGGCAGTTGTGTTTGCCTTCTGGAGTCCATGTGCCTTCATGCACAGCCTAAACCATGCACAGAACGTTTTTGGGAACTAAAATACAATGTTATGCCTAGAACAGGGCAGATACACAGAGAGTAGGAAATGGGCTAACCTGGGAAAGCCTGAAGCACCTCAGAATTTCTTCTATAAAAGGAAGGATTACCCCCTGAGGACTTTTTCTCCATTACTGAATGCCAGAGACAGAAAAAAAAAAATCACTTAAATGATAAAAAGCTATTTGCAAGAATTGGTTATAAGATGACTGTTATCTACAAGACACTGCTCTTTCGCTGAATCCACTGTTATATACCAGAATTGTTAAATAACAAGGTACTAATCTAAGAGTGTTTTCAGGCAAAAAAAGCTACAGTCCTCTCTTTATAATACTGAAGGAGCATAAAAAAATACAGTAAGAGTAAATGCTGATCTCTGGGCATAAATTTCAGTATTGTAGTAGATGAAAGGAAATTTAAATACCATTTTGAAGTCGATTATATCACACAACTCCACCCTAGAACTAACTTGCAGTCTTTAAACTACCGTGTTAAAGCAAAAAGGGAGACAAGATAAAAGATAAAGAGAAGAAGGGGGAAGGGAAAAGTCGCTATTTTATAAAATAATGGGATTATGTAGAATAAAGGTTAGACAAAATTAAAGGAGTTAGAGAAAGACAGCATGAAACCAATTACTTGAATTCATTGTGGCCTCACTGGGGTCTGAAACGCACATAACTTGATGACTTTTTAAGGACGAATGGAAAAGGAAAAATGTAGAAAACAATGAAAATTAGGAAAAGCAGGGAGGAAAACTATCAATTCAGGTGGCAACACCATTAAAACAAATTAGAATTTTTATTTTATGCCACATCATTAAAATCATGGCCCTGTGTCCTCTTTCATTTTAATATAATTTGGAAATGCTACACGGGCCACACAAACAGGCTGTACAACTAGCATACCCGTGGAGTATCACCTTAGCATGTGAGACAAGGCACCAGCACAAGAGTATCATTTTCACTGAAGGAAATAAAACACCAGGGCAAGAGCTTCCATTCTGTCCCTATCTTTGGTAGTGATTCGCAGGCCTCCTCTTCACCATCCTTCTCTGAATGTCAAAATCCTGTATAGAGTTCAAATTTTATGCTGCTTGAGGTTGAAACAGAAGATTCCATGTAGTGCAGAGGCAATTAAAAGTCTTGGGACTTCTGAATTTCTAAGAAAGGAAGAGGACAGCATTTTCATTTCAAATGCATGTTTTTATTGATAAGAAATAAATATAACAACAAAGATATTTCATGTCAAGAGGATATTATGAAATCTTCAATTTGAAGTTCAACAGAACTGTATACTCCAGCAGAAGTAAGATAAAAGTATGCATAAAATAAATCTAGTGCACAAATAATCTATTCAGACTTTCAGGACAGTTAAGGAACAAGAAGGGATTTGACCCCTGAGTCCTTCTAAAGGTGACAGCAGAAAGGGGTGAATAGATTGTAGGCCAACTAGCTGATAAACCCCCCTGAAAGGCAGGCTACAGTGATGCAAACAAGCCGCAGAGTATGATGAGAGGGAGTAGGGAGCGAGCCAAAGGAGGCAGAGTGGGGCGTCACCACATCTTTGCACAGGTCTGATGACATTGATCATCCGAAAAAACATCCAAACTTTTTCAGATCAGACTGTGAACCATAGCCTGTACCAGATGTAACATCTTATTTGGAGATGGTTTGAATATATGCACTTATACAAAATCAACATTTTCCTGTTTTTACACTGGTTATTTAGAGGATACAAAATTTCACTAAAATGTTTTCTTCTAACTATAATATATACAGTTGGATTAGTGGTAAACACTTTAATGAAATTACTATTTCAGGGGTTTGCAATTTATGGACTTCTTAAGAAAGAAGTAAAAGAAATTTTTATCAGCTAAAAATTCGCAATGCACTCATTTTACAAAAAAAAAAAAAAAAAAAAGGGAAAAAAAGGAAAAAAATTAACCTGCTTTTTGGCTAGCTTTAAAAGGCAAGGAATATGTTTATTCCTTGGTGTAGACTTTAACTATAGTCATTAAGACCTTTCTCATGATTGTAGTTTCAGCACCAGCTCCCATGGCCAGAGGAAAGATATGGCAGAACAAGGCCACATCTACAGACAAAGCTAAGAAGAAAATGATCTAGCAAAGTTATGAAATAAATTTGCCTTTCTGTGCTGTACATTTTGTTGTTCTAACCAAACTGAATACTAAAACTAATGAACTGCTAATGTAAATAATTACTTTCCTGTGAATGCTTTTGGCCTGTTGTGTTAACTAAGGCTTGATTCTGAAATGGACAGAAACAAAAAAGAAGAAAAGAAAAATTACTTCCACATCTATACGTCGGTGTAAATTGCTGTATTAATTGGGATATAATTCTGCTGCTAGCGAAAGCAGGACAAAAACACTGATTATTTTTAGGCCCATCATTCCAGTCTTAATATTGACATGAACCAGATGTGAATATATATTTTAAATGCAAGTATAGCTAAATGTTGCACATCCTTCAAAGGCTGAATTTAGGTCCTGATATAAAGCGTATTAAAATCAACAGGAACCTTTATTCTGTCTCCAGCAGTCAGAACCTGGATATAAATGAGTATGCTAAAAACTAGTAACAATGAAAAAAAAAAAGTCAAAGAACAAAAGAAGGGTACAATAGTTAAAATGTTGTAACTGATGTACAGTTCTAATTATAAACATGCTTTTACCAAGTAAAAATTCTGTACTTTCATGTTCCTATAAAGAGTGAAAAGTACCCACTTTCTCTGTACTTGATAGCACTACCACTATGGACCCAGTGCTATCTTTGATCAGGCTGTTCTATTTTGCTCGATGCACTATTCTAAAATATCTGGTAATGGGCTGAAGAAGGATATTCTTGAGAATAGTGCGGAATTATAAATGAGGAAATTGTTCGTTTACAACTTTATACTGACACGTTGTGATCAGTCATCATCATCAGTTAACTGCGATTGCACCCAGCCCTTTTATGGAAAACTTTGAAGAACTATCCAGGTATCACAGCAGCTGGTGATTCAGAAAGTAGTAACCTCCTTTCTGCATCACGCACTGCTGAAAGTGTTCTCCTGGAAAAGCAGGGAAGTAAAACTTTTGAAGCTTTGAAACTGTGAAAATGTGACTTTCCGCTTTTTTTGAGAGGAATAGTCACTCATACCCTGGACAGATTTTCCTCCAGGTAATTACATTCCTTCTCTAGTTTCAAGCGGATACATTATTCTTCATTTACACTTCTAAAGTACTTATGCTGCTGTGACAATCTTGTTCCTTATCTGATGAGCTGGTTGTCCAAAGCAATTTGAAAGATCTTTTCCACAGAGGATAAAATAAAGTAGGCTTTTCCTTTTACCAAATGAATCCTAATTTTTAAGAGTTTAAATTCTAGAGCTTGGGACATTTTCTTGAATCCATCTGCAATTCAGAGTACTGTGCTTTCACAACAGATATGTTGTGAAACAGCTATTCTCTGCTTTATCTGAAGTAACCACGGTGATATAAAAGTAGTCTCTCAAAGACAGAAGAAAATAGATTAAAAAATTAGACCCCTGTAAATAAATGCTGACATTTACAATTTAAATTGCAGTAGTGTCCATCGCCTGTTCTTCCCCAGCTTAAAAAAACAAAGGGAAATTTTGCTCCTCAAAGCAGTTATCACAGGGTAGGGAAGGAGACAAATCACAAGATAAAGGAGGACTATATTGTATGAACAAATAATAGGATTTTGGCCAAGGATAAGGAAAAGGTTTAGTTCAGTAAGAGATTTTGGCAGATAAATTGAAGAGTCATGGAGCATCCCTTCAAGATAAGAAAAAGCATTAATTCAAGATAGTTTGGAGGAGGAAGAGGAGCGTAGTGACAGAATTTTCCTCAACAATGAGGTAAACGTATGGAAAGTGAAAAAAAAGTTGAGAAAAAAATCTTCACGTTAAGTTTCAGTCAAGCTTGTGATTAAACCAATGTTAAACAACTTTGATTAGCAAATAGCAATACATCAAGGAGATGCAATGAAGAGACGTTAAGAAGCAGACTGCATAATGGAAGTTACGTCTGAAGTGAAGATGATGAACGAGAAGAACTGGTAATTATCAGGTGAAAAACCTCAGCCTGAAGCTGTATCAACAGATATGAAGACACAGAGAAATTGCATTGTGTCTGGAGGGGAAGACACATCCCTGAAACATCTCAAGGTTCTATCCAGATAAACAGGTATTCCCACTCTAGGTGACTAAATCTTCTGAGTATGGAGAAATAACAAATGAAAATCATGTTGAAGAATAAAGAATTATAAGAATATCTCACATACCTATGTCTCAAAAATAACAGACATTTTTCCTTAGTGTTGCAGAAGTTTTCTCTTTACAGCTCTCATGATCCAAAGCACATTCTGATCTAGTAACCATTCTCATGCTGGAATAGCCGAGTTGTCAAGCTAAGAATTGATCCCTTTCAATCCATTCACCTTAAAAGATGAGAACTTCACTTCCCCTCTGAAAGCAAAGCATCCTCTTAGGATTTACCAAATGGCATTTCTTTTCCCTTCTGGGCAAGTTTCTAGAAGAGCTCACAGCTAGCTGGCATGCAGCCAGCACTGTATTCCCTGGCACCATATACCCATTTAACTTTAGAGTTTGCTGGCACAAGCCAGCTCTGCATTCTGTCCCAGAGATGGCTGTGTTTCAGCAGTAATGAAACTGCAATATACATAGTGCCACATTCTTCACTCCAACACCCATGCAGTCCCAGTGAAAACAATGCAGGCAAAGTTAGGAAAATTACATGGAGGTGACCAAAGGCTGCCGTGCCAAGCTTTTATTAAAGAATCATTTTAAAAATATTACTTCGTTTTCCCCAAATAATCTGTCAGCCCCTACCATACTCCCCCACTAATTCCACAGAACTTTTTAACAAGATTTGTCAGAATTTTCCTCCTCATCTTCCATGAGAGGGGATTGCCTATGTTCTCTTGTTCCTCACAAGAGCTATGAAATTATCAGATGGCTCACTGTGTTAGTGATGAGCAGACTGAACTACCTCCAGCTAAGCACTGGTCATTGAAATAAAAGGGTTTTGAAGTATGTGCAGGCAACTGGTAAATTGGGGGACAGAAATTACAGCGCAAAGGACAAGTGCTATAGTGCTTTGGAAAGGTCTATTTGATGTTAAGATTCATGTGCGTAAGCAGGTCTCTCATGCTTTTTGTTCAGTAAACAGTCGGATGAGTATTTGACCTTCTTTTAAAAATTCCAGAGCAATGCTGGGCACAGCCAGGCCCACTAAAGCAAGCTGATGTATCTGTGTTGTTCCTATTCAACACAACAGCATTGTGGCCATATCCTCCTCGTTTCACCCATATTCCTGGTTCTCTGGGGAGTTGCTCTATCATAGGGAAATCTCAGCACTTGTTCAGCTGCTTGAGTGACCGTCAGTGATTAGGCACCTACGAAACTCTGAGCAAGCCAGGCAGAACAAGCCCTGTAAAGTACCGGGTGAGTATGCTTAACAAGCACACCAGTTGCTATTTGCCAGTCACACTGATATGAGTAAAGCTGGTTTAAGAATTGTGCTGAGGATTAGCTAGATGATTCATAGGAAAATCCAAAATTAAGGGCCCAATTTACATTCAAACTATGTGGCTGAGAAAGTTGGCAAAAGAGTTGGTCTCTTGCTTAGGATGAATCCTAATTGCCTATTTCTTCTGCTTACAGTAATCAATCTCCAAACATGTCTATATTAAGCAAACCATATGTGTATATATGTGTATATACATGTCTTTTAAAATACTAGGTTCCAGATACCCCTGTATGAAACTCAAAACACCAGGATCTGCTCACAGAGATTTATTCAAGATTCCCAAAGGCCACCTTCCTCTTTTCTTATTGTACAGCAAAGAGGAGGATTTGCCCCAGTGCCTAAAAAACACAGAAGAATTAAAGGCACACTGTAAAATACCATTACATTAATGACACATATCTGTTCCTGGAACACTGCAAGTTGTGATTAACCTAGTTCACTGAAGAAAGTTGTAAGGGTTGAGGATATGTACCTTTGTTTGTTCTTTTCCTCTGAATATTTCTGGCTCCTGATAATAATATCTAATGACAGAAAAAAATAAGAACACAAGTTATTTTTCTGTCTGGTGAGCTAACATGCTACACAGCTAATAATTGCATGAAATGCTCTTCTGATTTTCACTTGAAAGGCTGTATTTCACCTATTTTGACACCTCTCATTAATGATTTTTGTCCTGCATAGCATGCCTTGCTGAGAAAGGACTGGTTTCCATGGACTTGATTTCTCACAACCAGAGCTCTCTTGCATTATCCATCATTTACAGGGATTCATTATCAAAGGACTGCACAAGGGTTTAAGCTGTAAAACACCAAGCGATTTGTCTGGACTTTGGAAGAGATTTTATGACATTCAGGATTTGGGAGCAACGCTGTAAAAGAAATATATTTTTAAGTGCGTCACTTTCTGGATGCCCTGTATCTCGATGAAGCGTTCCCTACCAAGGGCAGTTCATTTCTCTGGTCATCCTTTCACCCTGCCCAGAGCTCTAGCATCTCCCACAGATTCACCCGAAGTCATACGGTCTCCCTTTCCTATCTCTGCCCTACAAACAGCAGCCTCTGCTTCCTCCACACCCACTCGCCTTGCCAGAAGCCCCACTGCAACTTCCTGTCAGTTTGATACACTCTTGTGTAACTGTGGAAGTGCCGTGGACTTCCTCCGAGCACAAGTTTTATCTGAAAGCACCACGTTAACCATTTGCTTACTAAGTGTTTCCTAGAAACATAAATGCTCATTTATTTTTAACTTTTATCAGCTAAACGCTTTGTAACTGGAAAATATGAGTGACACTCAGGGGGGAAAAAAAGTGATTAACATATTTTAGGACTAAAATAACTGAAAAGCTAAGAAATACCGTAATTGTTTGCAGGCATTGGGAATCCTACTTTGTATCAGCAAGACTAATGATAGTGTTCACATCCAGAGGCATAATGATCCACATAAAACCAGCAGAATGCTGCATCTCTGAAACACCCTTCACCAGTGGATCTCAACACCACTTCAGAAACGCAATAAATAACTGCACTTGCATTTACGTTTCCCGCTCTTTATGGTCTTAATTAACTTTAAGCAACCATGGAGTGCTTTTGGCGCACCTTTGAGCTGTAACCAAGCTACGGCTCCTACCTGGAGCGTGCAAGAACTCGGGGAGACGGGCGGCGTTACCCCAAGGCGCACCCGGCCCCCCGGCGCCCCCACGCCGCTCCCACAAGGCCGGGGGCGGGGCGGCCGCGCGCGTGCGCAGGGGGCGGCGCG
>VZRQ01007202.1:259873-295609 GCA_013397975.1 Machaerirhynchus nigripectus
CGGGGAAGGCGACGGTGCCCGGCGGCCGCTGGCGTTGTCAGCGGGAAGTCCGAGCCGAGCCCCACCTAGTCCGGCCGCGGGAGAGGAGCCGCTCGCTCTTTCCGGCCGGTGTGTGGGGGCGAGGCGGGGGGGTCGGACCGGGCGCGGCCGGCTAGGGCAGCCCGTCGTGGCTTGTGCCTGGGATGGCTACGGAGGGGGACAAATAGACAGCGCCGTGGCCTGCCAGTTCCCCTCCTGCTTATCACAAAATGAAATGGAAGTGACAGGGATTTTCGTCTCGTCTAAACACCCCACCATCACCCGTGTCAAAGCAAATGGAAGAATTTGACTGACACTTCCTGCGCCAAACCCGTCAAATGAGCCTGAGATCCTTGTACCTTTCTGCGTGCGTTGGTGAAGAAGCGGTTTAAGGAAAACAAAGTTTGCAGAGGAGAAAATAAACCCAAATCTGACTGTTCTCGCATTAGCCCTAGATTACAAAAGAGAATGAGAAATCAAGGTTTTCTGCGAAAAAAGAATAGCGTGCCTTTACTCCCATTTCCATCTTAAAGGCATGGGTTGTGCTGCTCAGGGTAAACGAAACAAATAAATGAAAGTCTTCTATGCTGTTTTGGGGTATGATAGTAAGGTAGTACAGTTCCAAGAGAGAGGGTATGTCAGAGATGCCCACCTTGAAAATCACACAGGTTGTGTGTTCTTGCATTTAGATGGTTTGATTAGTGTAATTATAATTTTCCGCATATAACAGCTGCATCTTACCCCAGGATGAGATGTGTAGACGGTGTATGACAAAGACTTTTCAGTACTCTTTCACAGTGAAGTATATATTGAAATTACTGTTATAAGAAAAGGAGACAAGAAACACTCTTCCCTGAATTATAATTAAAAGGCAATGAAGCAATCACATTGCCTTAAAGAATAACCATTCAAAAACAAGTGTATTTCCCTTTGGAAAGAGTCTCTTATCTCTATGAAAATCTTTGAACATTAATCAAGTTATTACCTTTTGGATGACTTGCCTCTGTATTAAAATCACAAGCTTTTGGGAGGAAAAAAACCCAACCAAACTTGGTACAGTTGAGTGTTATAATTTTTTTTTATTCATTGCATCTTTTTTTACTCTTGCTCAAAAGCGATCCTGTAGGCTTCATTCTAGATAAAAATGAACTGAGTGAATAGTGGGGGATACTTGAACTATTCACATTAAAGCCTTTGCAAAAATTAACTGATTAGATGTGGTGTTTTATTCCTTTGGTACCTGTATGTTTTGAGGGATGCTTCTTGTAGTGATATGAACTACTTCAGGTTTATCTTAGAGCTGTAGTCTAAAACTGTATTGTTACCTGTACCCAAGTAACTGAGTTTGGAATTATACTGTGCAGTGTAAGTGCCGTGTATCTTTTTTGCAACAAAGATCATACTTGGAGCACCTGTCTGCCTGGGGGTGAAATAATCTGCAAAACAGAGTTGAAAGACCAAAAAAAGTAAAACCAGAACTTTTATTGGGGGGGGGCAACCCAATAGTCTTTTTACTGTCTGTACCTGTACTTCTATTACTATATATGTGCACCAGATAAGTTTTCTGAGTGGAATTAAAATTGTGCTATTTTGTTCCAAAGCTGTGCTGTAGGACAGTTCATCAAAAATAAATCTGAAGTGAGCCATGACAGTTCTTTTTGTGCTGTGCCAGTTTTTGCAGAGTAAAACTGACTGTCTTTTTAATTGAGAGCCTTTCTGGAGCAGAGGCAAACAGATGGGAATCTAGGTGAGGGCCTACAAAAGGAGAAAGAAATTGCTTGTATAGCTGAGGAAGGAAGTGTGCTGAAGGCTACATTGTAGCTTGTGATCTCACAGTAAATGTGACAGGGAACTAAAATAAACAGTTGTCCACCTATCATGTGGGATGTGGGAAGTGCAAGAGTCACAGAAGTACTTGAGTACTTGATGCTTACTGCTACAGTGCCAATCCTGTCATCCACAGAGCTCTGCTAGCTGCTCAGGGTTAGGTACAGAGAGGTGCTCTTAAGGATGAGAATATCTTACCGATAAAAATCGGCACTCTTGTCCTTGGGTGTATGCTAAGAGGGAAGGCGGATCCTTCATGAATTGGCCTTTCTAAGTAAAGCTTAGATGACTTTCAGATACCTAACTGACATTTGAGAGTGTTTGTCAGGTTAGGCTCAAGTTGTGAGTTTTAATCAGAATTGCTCTGTTAGTAAAACAGATCACTCAGCATACGCTGTGCAACAGAAGTTCATGTTTAGGTTGTGGTTGCAAATGCTGCCACTCCTTTACCTCAGAACAAATCCAAAAGCTGAAGTGCACTGTGTGGTGTCAGTGTGCTGAATCCCTGCTGAGTTGGGGCAGGCTTCTGCTGTGTTCTGTTGCATCTAGGTCAGGTAGAGGGATATTTTAGACAGCCTCCTTGTTCAGAGAGATGAAAGAACTATCTACAGTAACTACACCTTCATATTTCAAGGCAAACTTTGTTTTCCTGCTCAGACGTGGTTAAGAGGGTCTGTTTCTATTCTTCTTGTATAAAGCAGGGGAAGAAGGAAGTGTTTTTGTACTTGAATGCCATTGATAGACCTGTTTTCAAGTTGACTGAGTTTTCAAAGTTGTTTAACAGTTGAGTGTAGTAGATCTTTAGTACCTTAGAGCATCTACTGTATGGCCTTTTCCTAAAGGGCTGTCATCCATGAGGCAGCTGGGTGAGACAGGCATAGCAGAAGTAATATTTTGATGAAGTTACGGCAGTTTGCTTGTAGTAGGCAAGTGCTATTTGGAGAAAGTCAAACACCTTGTCTGCTGGTACAAACCCATTTCTTCATGAAGCAGTTTAATGAGGTTACCTTCAAAAGCAGCAGTAGGTTTTGGCTTGAAACTCTCATCTCTCAAGTTTTAGAATGTGTAAAGAAACACTGGACAACTAAAAGTGGAAAAGCTTTTTATTTTTATGTGTGCCTGCTTATGCATGCTGTTGTGAGCTTTTGACATACTGCATGTTCCTCTCTTCTAGCAGCAAGGAAAGGGAGGAAGGCTGTAAACACTAGGTTAGAAATCTGCTTATTAGGCAACTTTTGAAATCTAAAATTATTTGGGGGCCCTGTAGCTATTCAGGATGCTTCTTTTTCAAGGACAGTGTTTTAATGGTGATTTTTACTACTGAAGCAGTAGAGTGAAAGTCTCTATTAAGACCGTAGGGGAATAATGTGTTATAGAACTACAGAAACTTTTTAGAGGTGAACCAGGAAATAGAGGAGGCATTTGACAGTATCTTGTACACTGTCCCAGTCAGCATTCTATAGTTATTAATCTAAGGACTTGATGTTATTTGAAGTAAATCCCTGCTATGCAACTATGAAAAGAGACTGCCAAGTAAGTCCACATGGTTAGTTCATTCCTGACCAAGGGAGGAAGGCTAGACCGTAGTGCAGGAGTAGGACAGCCTAGTCCTTCTAATGGATTGGTGTTTGCATCCTGTGGCAGACAAGCAACATCTCATGTTTCTCCCCAGCTTGAAATTCTCTTCAGGAAATCTGTACTTTCTTACATCACTTGGTATCATTCCTGCAGCTGTTGCAACACAGGAAGCTGGCCTAAATCTGAATGACTTGACCAGGTCTTCTGCAAAAAGGATATTGTGTGCCACTGTTACTCATTCATGAAATAATTTGCAATGTAACCCTAATTGTAGAGCTGTGAGAAACCTTACATCATTAAAATTTTGGGCAGTACTGAAGACCTGGAACAGGAGGAAAGTTTATTTTCATAACTGAAGACAAAGCAAGGCTCTGTAGTTAAAATTCTTTTTCATAGAAACTCAGGAGAATGTGTTCTTTGCATCAAGATTTGACATTGAAGTGACTCTTACTTGCTTTAATTATAGTGGTTATTATTACCTAATTTCATTAGGTAATCTGGATTAAAGGAAAATAGGTACTTCAGCATTTCTATTCGTATGGCTTACTCTATAACTTTCTGTGACATTAGATGGTGAAAGTTTTTTCTTAAATTATCTATTGCCCAGATAACGTATGCTGTCGAACCTCATCTTCAGTTAATCTGAAATAAGTCCCTGCAACTGTTTCTTTTTGTGTCTCTGCATTAGTTAGCTTTTGAAGTCTTGTCCTATTTTTCCCACTCATAGTCTCTGTTTCTGAAACCTAACCAATTGTGCCTTCACTTTTTTTTATGTCTGCAGTGAAGAAAAGTTTCTTAAAAGCATGCTTCATATATCAGGAAGAAGCAAAAAAAAAACAGTACCACCATGTCTCTGTCAAGAATGAGCTGCAGACACTTGTGAGTTATCTATGTGGAGTTCCAGAGGGGAGGTACAGGAGGACCTGTTACTAGGAATGGCACTACAGAAGTGAAAATGGTTTTGGTAGTTGCAGAGTCAGACCAGCTACTTTGATTTTTTTTTTTTTTTTAGAGGTTTCATGTATGGTCAGTAGTTTTTATTTGAAATTAAGCTATCCTGCTGAACAGTAGTTGGACTGCATCAGAACCCAGATAACAGTGATAGTTAAGTTGTGAAACTGTACAATCCTTGTTTGCAGTTAATCAAACTTCTATAACATCTGGTCTAATACTTCCCATAGAAGTGATTTGTTAGAGACTAGTGGAAAGTTGCTAAGTGTTTCAGAAGGGTAAACTGGAATGTGGAGTGCAAGTAATCTCCATTGAAGTGGAAGTTACCTAAAAATCTTACTCTCTGCAATACAGTGTTTAGGACTAGATTGATTTATTTATCAAATGACATTTACTGTTGATACTGAGCTGTGGATGCCTGATCGCTGGAAATGTTCAAAGCCAAGCTGGATGGGGCCCTGAGCAACCGGATCTAGGGGATGGTATCTCTGTCTGTGGCTGGTGGAACTACATCATCTTTTAGGTCCCTTCCTACCTAAGCCATTCTGTGTGCATGGCTGTGTGTCCAGGTGTGTGTGGGGGCAGCCCAATGACATACTGTGCAGGAACCTGTTTTATTAATCTTGTAATTGTGAAGCAGTTTTGGGGGATTGTTAGAAGTTGTAAGATGCAGTCAGTAACCCTTCTGTGATCTTCCATTGTGCAGCTACCTGCAAGGTAATACTCAGAAAGCTTGATGTACAAGTTGACCCATAAACATAGCCTACTTGGCTTCATGTGAATGCCTTTTGCATAAAATATTGCTGAAAGATTTTCTTTGGGTTGGGAGAGTGTATAAATTAGTAAAGCTTGCAAAATCTTGACTCTTGCACTTCTAGAGTTATATTTATATCGTTAGTATGAATAAGGATATATCATACTGTCTTTTTGTGACCCTTCTGACTTGTTTAAAATGGAGATTTGATGGGCAGTAGACAGTCTGTGAGTGTGGTGATTTTATTCCCATTCAGGGAATGGTCCTTTTGTTATTTACTCTCTGTTTATATTGGTAGAAGCGTACAGAAAATGGAATGTGTTTTCATGGGTTTTATATGAGGAGCATCAAAAATGAGTTTGTGGCAAGTGTGAACTCACCTTCAGAATTCCTACAAATATAATACAAATCAGTAGATGAATTTCCAAGGTAGTTTTATATCAACAAATACACAGTTCGAGATGCCGTGGACTTTTGTTCTTTTGTGAGCTGTGAAATGTTCAAAAATCCAACCTCTAGCAAGATAAGTTATTTCAGAATGTGCCATGCTTCTAGAAACTGATGCGAAATTGTCATCAAATTGTCACTTGGTGGAATCAAAGAGACTGTAGTAGTCCTGTGGCATCAAGGAGCACTGAAGAGGCAAGAATAGCTGACTGTCATGCTGGAGAATATCACTCTTCCCTTTTTCTGATACATCTTTTTTGACTTAGTAGCAGATTAGATGGGATTTCACCAAGGAAGAGACACCCTGGCACTTAATTTCTGTGGGCATTGAGTAAATTTGGAGACCAATAGAGACAAGTTGTAATACTATAATAAGCAGACACTTATAACTAGTTTTTTATCTGGGTGCTTGGTCTTCAAATGTTCTTACTTTTGGTGTACAATTTTCTAGTTTCTTTTTATATCTGAATACTAGAGAGGGAAGCAAGCATTTTTTAATTATAGCCATGTATACCTGTAAGAACATTATGTTCTTTTATTGTTACCTTTTCACCTTTCTTTATATTTGAGCTTAAATTTTTTTATTTGTTCATATTTTTAATGACTCTGGGTTTTTTTCTGCTCTCCCTAAACCTTTTATTTGAGGAATTGCCCAAAGCTAAATTGAGGTTCAGCCAGAGATCTTGTATAGAAAACTTAAAATGTGGTAGCTGAAATTCTGCAAAGACTGAGGAGTTGAAAATGAGGTTTTACAATTAAGTGCTTTAGGCCACTGTGTGTGCTTATGTTTGGCATCCTTTTGATCTGTGTGTTGCTTTTCATCAAACTCTTTAAGAGTAATCGCAGAAGAAGAGTGCTGTATCAATGTGAGTATGAATTAGAGGGAGAAAATAAGAATATTTCATGTGAAGCCTGGAACAGAAAGATCTAGTAGGTTGTACAGTTTTATGCTTGAAGAACTAAGAAGTCCTGAAGTTCTCCTTTTTGTGCTAGAAATCTGGGTCCTGTTTAACCAGGAAACCAGTGAAGAAGCAACATTAAATGCACATTAGTTTGAACATAGTTTAACTGCAGTAACCAGTATTTTGAATAATGTGCAGTCTTGCTAACTAATTCTGTTTCTAGACAGAGGCAAGATACTAAGATGCAGTTTGCAAAAACTTTTTTCAGAGTTTGAAAAATATGTCAATTTGAAAATATTTGTATTTACAAATAATGCAATTCTTTCATTACTTAATCCTATTGTGAGACTACTTTTTAAATGAAATTTGGTGCTATAAGTTTCACAAGGGAAAGCTGAAGCCTCTTCTCTGAGCTGAATGCTGAATCTGCTGTGGTAGTAGAAGTGAAAATAAGGAACCATTCACAGACTTGCCTACAGAAGGTTGAAAACAGAGATCACAAGAACCTGAACAGAGTAAGCATTTGCTAAACTGCAGGCACCCTAAGCAATGTAGAATGAAAGACTGGTTTCTTGAAGGATAAACTTGCTTCACTGGGACAGTCAGGGTGGACTGAAAAGTCATTCTTCTGCTTGGGCTTTGCCTAAAATACAGATTGTTTTGAGATGCTTGTATTTAATTTGCTGAAAGTAAAACTCTTCAGTGAAAGATTAAGGATGTAGTGATAACGCTCGTTCAAATGCTGTGGTGATTGTAATTGTCACAGCCTAAATAATAGACGACTCTTAGAAGACAGACACGCAGATTTTATTTAGAGAGGTCTTCCCATGCAAACCCCTAGAGTTGATTTTAAATTTTCATTAACCTTTGGACATCTTCTGTTACCTTATCAATGTGTTTGATTTGTTGTGGGTTGACCCTGGGTGGACATCAGGTGCCCACCAAAGCCGCTCTATCACTCCCCTCCTCAGCTGTATGGGGTAGCGTATTGGGTTTGCATGCCCAGGCTTTGGTAGCGTGTAGGCTATAGGGGTGACTTCTGTGAGGAACTGTTAGAAGCTTCTTCCATGTCTGGCACAGCCAATCCCTGGTAGCTCCAAAGATGAACGTGCCACTGGTCAAAGTTGGGCCAATTAGAAATGGTGGTAATGCCTCTGTGATAACAGATTTAGGAAGAAAAAGAAGAAGGAAAAAAGAAGTTATTGTGCAGTCATAATTGCAGCCAGAGAAGAGCAGGGTGAGAACATTTGAGAGAAACACGCTCTGCAGACACCAAGGTCAGGGGAGAAGGAGGGGCTTGGCGTGCAGTGGGTCTGTCCTGGAGCCCATCTGGCTCTGTTGGACACGGGGGAAGCTTCTGGCAGCTTCTCACAGAAGCCACCTAGCTTCCAAAATGTTGCCATGCAAACCCAATAAAATTTGACTTCTAGCAAAGTGAGTCTTGAGGTATGACAGGTTTCTTCAGAAAATGGCAAGCTTTGAAGATGCAGAGGAACCAAGAATTATGCTCTAGACATGAACTAGAGTGATCTTAAGAAGATTCAAATAGAATCTTGTGGAGACTTGACTAAGCAAGTTTAACCCTCATTAATTTGATAACTGTGCTAAAGATCTAGTCCATGTAATAGTGGTGTGGGGACAAGTGTGATTCAAATTCATTGGGTTAAAATTATTTGGCTTTTTGTGTAGGTGTCCTCATGTCTATGAGCTCAGGCTTGCAAGTGTGAATTGCTTATCTTTGGGGTTACACTCCTAACTCACAGATTTTTCACCTCTTGAAAATTTGTGACTGATTGAATGAGAGTTCTGGGGAGCTAAGGTGCATCAGCTGCTCACAGAACAGATGCAGATCTATGGCGGTTCACAGCTTTGCATGCAAATACTAGCTAGAATTTGTTTTTATGGGGGTTGTTGGTTTGGTTTTTGGTTTGGGGTTTTTTTGTTGTTTTTTCTTTTCGAGGGGAGGAGACATAGGGATGGGGAATCGTTTTAGTGGGTGGGATTTTTCTGTGGGGTTTAGTTCTAATTGGTTGAGTTTGTTTTGTTTGGGGTTTTTCTTAAATAGCCTCTTCTGAAGCTTGTGGCAACTTAACAGTTGCCTAAGGAACAACCAAGTTGTCTGTGCATCTCCATATGGGCAGAGGTGTGAAGGTCAGCTTCTGCAGTTTTCATCTTCTAGTTGAGGTTTGCTTGTGGGTTGGATATTGTCTGTGGAGCAGCCATCCCTAGGTTCAAAGTGCTACTGCCTTGCTGCCAGAAACAGAATAGGCTGTTTTGCCCAAGTTTCACCCACTTCAGTTAAGCATGTCAGACCTTTTAGAAACTCATGTTTTATCAGTGGATGCAGCTAATGAATTGTGAAAAGAAGCAGTTAAGGTTCCACCTCCATTATTGCACAAGTAGCAAAACCACGTGGCAGAAAATAGTAGTTGTTGCTGGGTGTTAGTGTATGCCTTTTTCAGCTTGCCCTCAGGACAGATGTCTGAAGCTGTAACAAAAGAACTGTAGGTGAAGTTTGGTATAATTTGGGTGACTTTGAGTGAGGTTTGTTGCTCATGTTCAAATACCATGTTTCTATTAGGGAAGTATCGATCGAGAGGTCAAAAACAGACATGAGTTACAATTACTTGGGACTTTGCTGGAATGGTTCAGTTATCATGAAAGAGCTAATTTTATTCCTGTTAATGAATGCTAGTGGTGAGTATTCTCAATTTGCATAGAATCAGTGTCTTTCCAACAGATAAAACTTCTAATCTTAATTAAAATGATGTGTGGGAATTTGTAAGACTTCTCTCTGGCTACCAACCTGATTTGTAATAGAATTACTGTAAATTGTACTATGGAAGGATACTTTGTACATACAGGGCCTACACTAGCTGCGTTTAAATGGCCAATAACAAAAAAATCACATAATGATGAAGGAAATCTTTATATCTGTGCCTTGATGATGTGTTAGTAATCTAAACAAACCTGAATAAAACCCAGACTTCTTATAGTGAAGATAGTACAAGTAATGATACCTTGGCATGCAAGCTCTGGCGTTGCCAGGGGTGTATATGATGTGTAGGTTATGGAGAAAAATAAACAGGAGAGACAGAAGGTGATCCTGGAATTGCAGTTGAACCCTGCATTGGCTTCTGTCTGTAGAAGGAAACCCAATACCAGGCTTTACCAGTTCAGCAGCCAGTGTCACAATCAAAGTAGAGCTAGGATTGCCAGATATTAAGCAGATACCAGATGGAATTTGAGGCTAGGTCTTTCTTCTGAAAGAGAAATTAAGATGCCTTTTTCCAAACAGTATCTTAAGCCAACTGGCATGCTTGTTCTTAAGGTAACTTTCAAACTGCCTGAATGCATTTTACAAAAGGAGTATCTTAACTCCAAAAACCTCCATGCCTTATTTGTAGTCCTGCTGGGTTTTACCTTGTTTTGTAGCTTGAAAGATAAAATTTAGTGTAAAAATTATGGGGACAAACAAATGCTTACATCTGCTTTTAATCAGAAGGATGCATATCAGATAAAGCATGTTGTGTATACTATGATGTGGCAATCCATTAACTTATAGAAGTTGTAGAGCTAAATACTGATCCTTCTCTGCAATGACAATAGAGCCAAATTCACAGCATCAAATTGCTGGCTCAGTTCTCAGAACTGGCTTTATGGTTGAATATCTAGCTTATGCTAGATATTCTTGCTTGCATAGCAAGATGTTGTAACGTGGTAATTATGCATTCTCTGAATTTAATGTACTTACAGTGTTTTTAAAAATCTGTGTGATGTTTCTGTTTATTGCCTGCCTGGATTTTCTTTGCCAGCATAAAAATTATTTGCCATTCAGTTTCTTCAGGATTCCGAGGTCATAATTTTAACTGTAAGTCTGACCAGTAGGACATTCACAAACAATTTTCCTGGGGGATGGTGACTATTTGGCAGAAATAGGGAGAAAATGCAAAGTCATGGCAAACAGTCACCAAAAGTAAGAATATATCTGATAAATGTTACTAATTCCATTCGGAGCTTAAATAGAGTCTATAGCATAGGCTTTGTAAGGTACTCCACATTTGAATTGACACATTAGAGTTTTTGCACAAAGTTGAAACTTGAACTCAGTAAGTGTTAAAGCATAGCATATTCTTAGTAGCATAAGAATGTTCATTACATCACTTGCTTTGAAAATGCTTTTTATATTTTGTGTAAATCTACTGCAAGTTGCACATGATTGCTAGTCTCTCACATCAGGAAGCATTCATCTTGAGATATCAGTGACTTTAAGTAGGCAGTTTTTAACCTTACAACATCCATTAAATTTGTGTTCAAATTTAAGATCTAGCTTGGAGTTAACTTTGACTTAAAAAAGAAAATACCGTATTTTATTCAGCTCTACTAATTATAGACAGTAGAACTAGTCTCACAAGGTCAGATGCTGCTAGCTGCTTTGCAGAAATGGTCCCTGTGTGCAGTATTAATCAAGGTAGCTCCCTTCAATGGAAGGAGGAAAACTTGGTGAAGCTTTCTCTGTGTAAGTGTCCCTGTGGGCTGTTCAAGGAGTGGATTAAACCTTGGTGCCATGTTTGTGCTGCAGTAGCTTGTTCTTGGGTCCCTGGCTGTTTCTCAGGTGGTTAGTATGATTTCATGTCACTGAATAAGCTTAACCACACAGACAGCTTTTTGAAAATCCTCTGAAGATTGTCTGACATCAGTTAAAATATTTGAACATAATTGAAGAGCTATTTTTGTCCAAGAAAAATTATAGTATTGGTGCCCAGAAGAACTAGCTGTTCAACTGATGAAATACATGTTTGTCAAGACCAGAAACTATCAAAAGCAGGTAAAAGCTAGAAATAAAAATTGCTTCTAGCTTTGTTTACTGAACAGTTGATTTGCTTCCAGAAAGTCTGCATTAGTAATGAAATAGCTGTACTTCCAGGAGTCTTGAGTATGAAAGTCTTTAATTAGACCACAATCAGCTTTTCAGAATTGATTTCTGAATGATGTTTTTAATAAATTTTTCTAAATGTGTGAAAGTCAGCTCTGGAGTATTTTAATTTCTCTTTTTAAGAGGTACACTTACCCTGTTGAGTAAGGGTTATCTGAATTGCTTTAATTCCTAAAGCCTCTAAAAGTTGGTGAAAATGAATGGGCTTCCACTTTGGCATATGTTGTCAAAGCTCTTCTTATGCGCTGAAATTATTTGGGTTGGGGGCACCCTCCTTGGAGTTGAGAGATAAGAATTTAGGACTTCTCACATGTAAGTTTTGGGGAATATTAAGAACAGCACACATCATCTCCTAATTAGTTGTTTATCTGAAGAGGAGGTTCTAAACCAGAAGATTCAAAACTTAGTAGAGTCTGGATGCTTTGGCCATCTGAGACTGCTCCGGTATCAGAAATGGAAAACATCTCTGGAAAGACATAATCCTCTGAGCTTGGCTGGTCCTGTGACTGAATTAGTGTTATTTTTCCAAATGTCTGACCACTGTCATCTTGTTTTGTCTCAGGGCTAGTATCCCCTCTCTGAGACAAAAATTGGATTTTTCCCTTGGCTTTTTCCCCGCCTCCACTGCTAATTGTAACCAGGTAAACCAGTCAGTTAATTTGTTTCATCTTCAGTCTAGTGTTTGAATCTTTTTTTTTCTCATGCAAATAGTTGAGATTAATTTAGGAGTGCTATTCTCAAGGTGGTTCTAACAAAGTCTCTCTTCCAGAGAGGTAAATGCTTTGAGGCAAAAGTGTTAGGAAAATTTTAGTGACTACAATGCAACCAGAATGTCAGGGTCTGGACAAGAGTCATGGTGTCTGTGAAGTGCTAAATAATCATGATCCCTTCTGAAAATGATAAGGCTTCTGGGAGGGCTAATTTATTTAATTCCATACCTGAACAACTAGTTCATGTAAGCAAGCCTTGGATATATATTCAAGTAAGTGACTGTACTTAGTTCATGTCTTTGGCCTGGGGCTGAGCTCCAGTTACAGCTTCATATGGCTTAATATCACTTGAAAAAATTGGATTATTAGCTTTCCCATCCCTTAGATAAGAAAGTTCAATCAGAACCCAAAATTTGAAGCTGAAGGAATTGAAAGAAAACTAAATAAAAAAACCCCACCCCACTTTCACAACTGTCACATCAAGCCCAATTACCAATGGTATATGAACTTCCTCGAATTCTTCATTGCATGGTTGCTTTTTAGAAAAGTTTTACAAGCAGTAAGTGTGCAGTTTTTTCATTCACCTTCAAAGTAAGGTTACTTATTCCTCAACTTCCTTAGCATCATCTTTGGTTTGCATTTTTCTGGATACATGCTTTAAGAAACTATTGAAGAAAATGTCCAGGAGGCACTTTTTTGTGGTTTGTCTGAGAAGGACAGAAGCAGAAAGCAAGTTCCATGTTCAGCCCTTGTGAGATATGAAGCTTTTGAAATGTTGCATTTTCAGTGACTTGTCCTGGTTAACCTTTCTTTCTTCTGTTCACATGGGTTTATTCAAAGATGTGCTGCTCATCCTTTAGAGAAAATCTTTATTGGGAAAAGTGTCCGTGTGCTTATCAAGTGTGTGCATGTGCTCTTGTAATTTATCAGGTACTTTGATTTTAATTTTAAGTGTGCCATGAAGAAGTAGAATTAAGCAGTTAGATTAATACACTACACTAATACACTAAGTACAAAAAGTAATATTAACTGACTAGAGAGAGAGGCTGCACAGACACAGTGGTTTTATGAACAGCTGCATCTCGGGAAGTGTGCAAGGCAGTTCCTGGAGCATCGCTGGCAGTTAGTGGAGGCAATCTGGAATTGTGCTCTGTACTTTTGAGAGACTGTATACTTGAGATGGCATTAGAATCAAGTTTGTCATAGTGCTGTTTCTTAAAGAGTAGCTTTCCTCATTTTTTCTAGCTAAATCTTACATTAGGCGTCTCCACAGTTCAGTTATGTCAGATATATCTGTGCATATAAATACTCAACTCAGCTGTTCAAAAGCAGTACCGGCTCCAGTTAAATGAAAAAAAAAATTTTTTTGCATGCTTTCTATCTTCTTGCTCTTTAGTGCCTGCATGGGGGCCATAGTTGACAATATTTTCCTGCCTAAAGTTAGGGGAATGGAAAAATGAAAAAGCAAAGGAAAGATGGCATTCCTCTCACTCTTGAAGGTCAGTCACCTTATAGATAGACAACTTTTAAAGCAGAATTTCTCCCTTAAAATAAACTCCATTAAATGAAGAGGGGGATTCAAACAAGTTACTTGGTATATTTGCTAGGAATAAGTTTAAACTTACTTGTATCTAATTGTTGGATCGTTAGGTAGATACTTCTGAAATGTCCGATAAATCTGGGGAGGTCTTGCTTATCTGTTGCTACATATCTTAGTATCTTTATTTCTGTTGTGCCTCTTAGATATATTCATTTTGCATTCCAGGCATGATCTGGGGACTACAGACAGATATTGTTGTTGGACTTGACCCTAACTTATTCTAGAAATGCCAGCCAGATACGGTGTTTTATGGCTTAAACCTCCTCTTTTAGACTTCATCTTCTTTCTTTTCCCCCACTCATTTGTCACTAATGAGTCAAAAGGAAATCCTGTTGGCACTAGATGAATCTGAACACTTTATTAGTTCCAGAGTCAAGCATTGTGTCAGTTGAAAAATAAAGTAAGAGCATGATTGAGATTTAGGATACCAGCAGTTTCTACAAGATCTCATATGGAAAAATGGGTTTGATCTAGAGCAGAGCCAGGTCAGGTTAGCTGGGAATCACTGGAAAGTCAAGTTCAGGAAGGATCAGAGCCCAAGCTCAGTCTGGGGCATGCTTGCAGCCCTCAGCCATAGTGGTCAGTGAAAAAGTGTGTGGTAGGCTTTAACAACATCAAATAGTGTGGCAGACTGCAGTGCCCTACATGAGCCAGTGGTTTCTTGGATGAGCAGGCAAAGACCTTCAAGCAAGAAAGTTTTCTTAGGAAGGCTCTTTTAGCCAGGAGTTGGGGTTTTCTTTTCTGTTAGAAAACAGTAATAGAAAGACAACGTGACATCAGTACTGTTGCTCCAAGGCAGTGGGGTGGTAGATGTAAGTTGCAGCAGACTATAGATGGTGCTTCTGCTGCATGCTGTGTTAGGGATGTCCAGGGTAGCTTTCTGAAAGTGTTTTAGAGGATACATTTGTTCGCATTCCCTTCCAAGGTATAATGGCCAGATGATAACACCAGTGCAGGGATGCCAAGCTGCATCTATGCTATATGGGTGTATGCATATATAAAGCATTACTGTGTGCTCTCGGTGAGTTAAAGAGTAACTGTCCAAATAACAAAAAAGTTGTCATGGTGAAAGAAGTTAGTACTCAATTGTCCATTGCCCGAGTTTGGAGGGAAGGTCAGAGAAATGTTTAACCTCTGCTGCAGTCTGGCTTTGTCCTCAAAGATCTTAAAAAGCTTCTTGCTTAGGTTTTCATTGATAAAGAAGATTGCCTAATCAAGCTGTAATACTGTATATATATATATGCTTTAATTACGTGCCACCACTTAAAGTACGGAAATCAGCTTCAGAATGATGTGAAGTGATGGGATATTTAGGGTTGAACTTCCAAATCTGGATGCTGAAAGAAGCTTCGGCTTGCATTGAATTCCTGAATTGCTGTTTCTGAGCCAAATATGAGATTGGCAGTCTCTCACTAAAACCAAGTTAGTTTATTTCAGCATTTGAAATCTTCTTTGAAATTGTAGATCATTGAGTAAGAAAAAGTCAGAAATAATTTAAAACAGATATGTGATACCCGCTGCTTCAGTTCTGTTACTTTTAAACTACTGTCAGCCTTCATTATTGGCATCTCCATATTTAGCTGATAACTTCAGGCTGAAGACTGAAAAATTCTTAATTTAAATTTAATTTAAATAAACTTTATATTTAAATTTAAATAAATTTTTCTTCTAAAGACAGTGAAATTACTGCAGTTCACCCAGATTACTGTACTGGGATTTCCACTACACCCACTATGTTCATGTCATTCTAGTGACACCCTTCTTAAAATAAAGGGATAACTGAATGTTTGTTTTAAAGAAATGACAGGTAAGTAGTTATAGGCTTAACTTGTCATGAATTTGAGATGTGCCTTTCAGTACAGTTAGAAACAATCCTCTTTATAGAAAGGCTGGACAACTGACAGACTTGTTGATCTAACAGCATTTACAGTGGTGCCAAATAGATGAAACTTGTGGTGTGAATAGTTCTTGTGGTCTGTGTTTGCAAAAAATTATGTAGGGAGCAAAACAGTTTTTAAAATCAGGAGTGAAAAGATGTCCTATTAGGTGTGAAAATGACCAGAGTCTCAAAATGTAATGGTAACGGAAGCCTGTGGAGACACATCCTTTGCTGGACATCAGGTCAATTATTTCCTCAAGGCTTTCTCCTTGTGTTCCTTTTGTGAGGGACAGTTTAGATAAATTGAAAGATTATGCATTTGCAAGAAGAAATAGGGTCACTTGATTTCTCAGTCTTCTGACAATCAGTAGATTTAATCAGGGATGGCAAAGGCAGGACTCTACCATGGCGGTTTAATTTCTGTCTAAATCATCTTAGTATTTTGTGCTAAACATATAACAGATGGTGTGATTTCAGAGATGCTGTCAAATTACTGCTGATGAGAAGGGTCTTTCTTACCTTACTTTCCTCCCTGCTTACCTTTTACACACACCTGTGTTGGATCCCTGTACTTTTCCCCAGCCCACAGATTATTCATTAGTTGGGAAGGGTTTCATCTTTCTTCTGCGGTAGAGAGCAGAGAAAACTGGTAACTCAATCTGATAAGTGCTAGAGCCCCTGCAGGAAAGGAACTGAGACCTTCCTCTCTGGGAAGCAGTAAGAGTCTTGCTAGCTCAGTTGCCAGCAGTACTGTAAGAGGTGGTGTGGGTTTTTTAATAGTATGACCCAAAGACATGTCCCAAAATCTGGGGCCTTGTTTTGGTTTGATGGGTTAGTTTCCAACAAAGATGAGCAAGCCGATCTCATAGTTTGCTGTAGATAGCCACACCAGCTAGTGTAGAACAGGAAAGGAGATCTAGCTCGTAGAAGAGGTATAGTCTCAAAATACTATTTTAGTTGCTTCCACTTACTCATGAAATGAGTCATTACAATTGCAGTTAGAGATCTAGTGGAACATTAAACAGTTTTCAGACTAGGGAAGGGATTTTTTTTGAAAAATGATTTCTGGGATCCTGCTGTTCTTTTGAAGAAGTGTTTGTTTGCTGGTAAGGGGAGGTTTTAATTTTCTTGTACAAGTCTTTCTCTGTGGTTCTTTGTTTAGTGGTTAAGTGTTTCAGAATGATAAAATTCATGCTATCTCCTCTTGGATAATTATTTCTTATGAATAGTAACTGTTCGCTTTGGCATAGTAGGGTTTATTCTATATTTATGGGAGAACCAGTAATGAGGTAGAGGAAATACTATATCTGATGGTTTGCAGCGTTTTATTGTAGCTGCATTAAGAGCTGATAGTTTGAAAATATCTGCTGTATTAAAGAAGTTAACTAAGGAATTTTTATCAAACCTTGCTTAGTGAACTGAGATTGTGGGTCATGATTGTACTTCCTGCATATAGATCAAGTTTTAATCAGACTGGTGTTTTGTGTATTTTAGGTATTGAGGGTGATTTATCTCTTGCATCATGCGTGAATACAAGCTAGTGGTTCTTGGTTCTGGAGGTGTTGGAAAGTCTGCTCTGGTAAGTATGAGGCAGTTCAAGTATGGTGTTTTTAGGCTTACTATATTTTTTCTCTAATACACTCTCTACTGAAGTATATTTCTTTATGTAAGTGTGTACAAATAAGTATATACGTTAGTAATGACCAGTGAGGCATCATGGCTAGAATAGGTAGATTCTTTACTGGGCGCATCTGCATTCATTGGTGCATCCTCACATGCTGCTGTTTTTGGATGGGTTTCGTTGATGGTGCTTGGTCAGTCTCATGCAGTGAGGTGCAGAGCCACAGCACTATGAGGGTGTCTGGCTTCAACAGATAAACCAGTCATCAGTCTGTGGGAAATCAAGCTCCTTTGTGAATCTCTCAAAGGATATGAACTAGCTTGCCCCTGTAAGTCCTGTCTCTAGGAAGGTCTTCAGTGTGTTGTTTGCTTAATGTTCAATAGCAGTCTCTTTAGCATTAATTTTTTTTATGCATATGGAAGTACAGATTTGCATGTTGGTAGTAGTTTAATGTGTTTCCTGCATCCTTTCTGTGCGAGTAGGTATATAGCTGTGGCAGGTAGATGATTAAAATTCATGAGCTCTTTTATTTACAATTAAATGATTACGGAACGGTTTACTCTGACCTAGACTAGAATTGAAAAAGTTCACAAAACATGATGTTCTCAGACCACCTAGGAACTTTGCATCTTTCCGTTTAATTGTGCACCTTACCATAAAGTAAGTTCCAGAGCTTACCCACTTTCCTTGGGTAAGAAGTATTCTCTTACGCAGCAGTTCATAAAGAAAAACTTAAATGACAAATCATGTTAGATTGTGAAAGAACATTTTTGTTCACCTCTGAATTCTTTATCTCACTGCAGCATTTCTGGATTTGAATGTGCCTGCTCTGACTTGGCCACTGAGTCTTAAGTTCCATTTGACTTGTGCTAAAAGCATCCTTCATGCTAGGTACACAGGAACAGCCTACTGAGTCTTGTTAAGACTAGTAAAAGCTGGCAGTTGTTTTTTGACTAATTCCTGTGCTGGCACATAAGTAGCAGAAGATGTAGTTCTAAATGCAAATGTAAAAGCTCTGCAGCTGTATAGTATCCTGGTCAACTAGAAACTAATACTGATTCTAAGAGTTAGGCAAACCTTAAATCAATGCATGCTTTAATTCTTACCCTCAAAGTGATGGCAGATAAAGGAAAGCGTAGCATTGCTTCATCTAACAGTTAAATAGTTAAATAGGCATACACATCTAACTTTCTGTTGTTTCTTAAACTTATAGTTACGATAATCATTTCATTTGCTTTAAAAATGTTGTGGATAAGAGTATACAGCTAGAACAGTGATTTGTGTACAATGTTTACAAACTGTCACTAAGCAAGAGAATCTTACAAGAACTTTTGTGTTGCAGACTGTACAGTTTGTTCAAGGAATATTTGTTGAAAAATACGATCCTACGATAGAAGACTCCTACAGAAAGGTATATGCAAAAGACCTCTCTAGTGTTACAAAAACTTAAAGCTGTAGTACATCTTGTCAAATATTTGAGTCACTGCTTGAAAATGAGTATGCCTTGTAATGCCGTATTAAACCAGATAACAAGTTTGAAATACAAATGTTCTCCTAATGTTTGTTTAAAATGAATAATTCAAGACTAGCTTTTTAATGTTTAGGCAAATACCTTGCTGGCTAGTCAGTAAAAAATGGTTATTTCATTGTCAGAGTTGGGAACGTCGATTGAAAAAAAAGTAATAAACACTACCACTTTTCAATTTTATAATATTTATTATTAGTTTGTTTTTGTGTTAGTATTTGCAGGTCGATTTGGACTTGGATGTACTAAGCTGCTTTGCTACTAGAAAAATAGCTAAAAACAACCTCACACCCTTAGAACACTGGAGCCATCTGTCATACTGTACTCATAACAATTTAAATGATAGCTAGATATGCTTCTATTAGATGGGTTGTTGTTTTATGAATAAGATAACACAAACCTGTCATAAATGAACAAGCATTTACAGCAAGTGGCCTGTTAGTTTCTCTCTTCCTCTCTTCAGCATGACAGGCTGAAAGGTCTAATTCTGTTTGCATCATCTTGAATCTCCATATTGCTCACTCTTCAGTTTCACCTGAGACCACTGATTAAGATTCCAGACTAAGATAATTTATATCCGACCTGCTACCATTAACCATTTGGTGCAAGAGATAAGTTTTTGGTTGTGTCAGTTTCCTAATCTGTCTCTTTTAGCTGAATTACTTTTCATATGCATTGATACTCTGATGTTGCTCATCATGTGGCCACAAAAATGTGTCTGTACAAGGGAGGCAAGATGCACAAACCTTAGCTGGGAACAGGCAAACTGCAAGACCTTCTCATTCAGCACTGAACTACCTTTCTATTAGAACAAAGGTGATGCATTAAGAACTGTTGCTGCCTACAGTCACCAGAATCTCTTCTGAATAGAAGAGGAATTAGTGAGAGCAAAATAATAACTTCATACCTCTTTCCTTTGACTTCATATAAACTGTATGTTGGAAAAACCCGAGTCTTTAAGTATGTGGGCTTCCAGCCAAAGCTAGAACTCTTATTAAAGAGACAATAGCAGAACCAAATTCTATGTTGACACTTTTTCTGTATTAGAGAAACAAGAATTTTTGACCATATACCAGTGTTTGATGCAGGATGTTGCTGGGTCAGGCCCAGTAAATGACTCCAAAAAACATTCACAGGCTGATCTTGAGTGGAATGTTTCTTTTGTTATATATTTACATTCTTTAGGTCATACTAGAATCATGATGTTTGCTGGGTTAATTTTTCCAAAGACTGTGTCCATGGAGCCTAAAACAGTAAAGCTGTCTCAAGGAATTTTGCCTTTTGCTAACTACATTTTTTTGTTGTTGCTGCTAATAAAGATCTCATAATATTCCTTTCAGGTTTGTTCCTGAAATAACTAGTAATAACTCTGGGTATTCTTCTTTTCAAATCAGCCAGATGGTTGAAGTTTTCCTGAAGTCTGGATAACACTTTATGTAGTCATTTTCACCTTCTCACTGTTAGTTGTAATTCTAACTTGCTTCTTGACTTCAAAATGTATTGATTTGGCTGTTGAAATTCTATGTTATTTATGTTAAATGTAATTTTATAATATTTAAAGTTGAGAGGATGTGACTTGTTTGTTTAAATAATTGAGCTTAAAGTCTTGAAACTTTATGCCTTGGTTTACTCCCCAAATATTTCTTCATAAAGTGAATAAATGCTGCTTAATTAGCTGAATAATCTCGGCAACAATACCTGTTAAAATAGTGATTATTTTTAAGGAGTCACAATCCATCGGAGACATGGGGAGGGTGTAAGAGGAGGGCAAATATTCCCATTCCCTGTCCCAAGTTCAAATCTGGTTACAGAAGAAAAGCTGCAAATTAAACTAGTGACAGTGCATAAATGGAGAAGAGGTGACACAAAGTCCTTTGAGTGCTGATCTGTTGACTGGGAATTTTATGTGCAAATGGAAACAAGGGAAGTTTACCAGTAGCTTGAAAGGAAAAAAAAAAAAGTTAAAAATGTGGGTACTCCTCTTGAAACAGCTTGAGGACACTTCCATGTCCTTTGTTGCCCTCAGGGCCATTTCTTTGAGGTATTTCCACTAGTTAGAGGAACCCTGGAATGGATACAGAAATTGTTCTGTCTTCTTAAACCTTCAATTTTTTGCAAACTTTTCTAAGCTGGGTCAATTTTCTAATTAGTGTTCCTAAAGGCTTGTTTTGGGGACACCACTTTTAGTGGTGGTTGTTCAATTGTTTGCTGTGTACTACTTATTCTCTTGTTGATGTAAATTACTATTAAATGAGCCTTAGTATGCCAATCCAGTTTTCTGGCTTTCACTTGTACTTTTCTTTCAATCTTTGATGATCCCTGAAACAAGGGGAAATTAGTTGTGCTAGTTGCTGATAACCATCATTACAAATTTAGCAGCCTCCTTCTAAATAATCAAAAATCCCTAATCACTTTGCAAAGTGGTACTTGGCTGCTGACACTGCATTTGAAAATGTCACTGGGGCTCTTTGAAAGGCTTCTTCCTGCTGTTTTCAAAGTGTATAGCCATACAAACTTCTTAAGCCATTATGTTGCTTTATGCATTATGAATTTGCTTATAAAAATCACACAATTTCTGATGTCTTTGGAGGGGAGAGTTGCAAGGGGAAAAATTATAACCACATCTTTCTCTCTTGACAGCAAGTTGAAGTAGATGCACAACAGTGTATGCTTGAAATCTTAGATACTGCAGGAACGGTATGTAAAAAACAACTTTCCTAAATACTGATGTACAGTGTATTTAAAAAAAACTTGAGTATTGCAGCAGAAAATTAATTGCAGGTTTCCCATGAGCTCATATTCTGTAGCAGGGGAAAGAAATAGAGCATTTGAAAAGAGATTGTTCTCGTTTTAAGTTTGTTGCCCAGAAAAAAATTAAGGCCCACTGGCTACTGAGATTTGATTTCTGTTGCCATAGAGAATATGTGCTTTCTTCTGATGTCCTTTTCTTTTTGTGTGTGAGATGTACTGTGACATTGGGATAAAAATAGTATTGCTTCAGTCAGCTTATAGGAGCTCAAAGCACAAGGGTTATGCTGACCCATTGCATACTGGTCAGGTTTCTCTCTGACTAGTTCCAAAATTACTGAAACCAGTAACTTCCTTTATTGATTTTAGTGACTTTAAGCTCAAGACTCTTGGAGTTTAACATGTGTTCTCTGAACTGTGGTAGTAATCCGGTCCCATAATAACTTACTTAAATTCCCTATTAGATTAATACTTTGTAAATATGCAGTAAGATGGAGCGGCTCTTTTCTAGAAATAAAGTGCACTTTTCATCTGACATACAGCAAGGGACAGGGAGTGATTGATCAGGCACCAGATAGCCAAGTCACCAATGCGAAAGAGGCAAATGCCATTCTACAGTCATACTGGTAAGAGTGCACCAGCGAGTCTTTACATGCAATATCACAGTTGTCACTGAAATCAAGGAAATGTGACAAGTCTATTGAGTGTCTTCATCCTCTAGTCCATCTCCTTGAAAATTAATGTAGAATTTAACATTGGAAATTGCCTAGACTACAAAATTGAGTCTGAAAAGGGATGCATTTACTTTATGATCCATTTTAAGGAACTATTGGGGTATGGAGAAAATGTTGGTATGTTAGGAGAGATTCAGGAGGAATTTAACTTCTGTAATCTGTAGATTACAGTGTACCTTCTACTGTACTTCTCTCCAGTGAAATTACTCTAGTTTCTCTGACTTTTTTCCCCTGGGGTTTGTGGCTGTTGGCAATATCTAGATGTTGCTCAGCCACACCACATAGTGTTCCAAACTTGAGATTTCTTTAATAGCAGGTCTGTTTGCTGTAGTGCTTATAGTCAAACAATAAAATACTTGTCACTTTAACAGGAAAGGGAGGCAATACAAATGCATTGTACTTGTGATCCATTTGTGACCTGAAGTTTATAGCAGTTTGTGCAAGGAAAATGCAAATTGAATGCAACATCTGTATCTTTTTTTAAATTACAGGAACAGTTTACAGCGATGAGAGATCTATACATGAAAAATGGACAAGGTTTTGCATTAGTATATTCCATCACAGCTCAGTCCACGTTTAATGATTTACAGGATCTAAGAGAACAGATTCTTCGAGTCAAAGACACTGATGATGTAAGATCTCTAAAAATTCTTAATACTTAATTGAGTTTTCATTAGCGTGTTGCAGTGTACACACTGTGGTCAGGTGGCCTCCAAGTTTTAAGTTAAAATGTACGAACCAGTAGATGCATAGTACAGAAATGCAACTCTTAAGGTAAACTGGAGAAATTGTAACTTGTCATGTTTTATACAGAGAAATCTTTAATCTCTTTCTTTAAAATACCTTAATTGAAACTCGATATAACTTTATTCATTAAGACTGCACAAACATTTCTAAAGCAACTATTGTTGCCGTAATCGCTATCAGTGAAGTTTTAAAATCACTTAGAGTTTAATTTTCTCCTCAATATCCCTACTGTTTATGGTATTTTAAAAGCATAAAATTTTAAGTAGTAACCTTTAAACTTTGTGTTATGTAGCTTTTATATTTTGTCTGTCTGCTTGCAATTAAGTTTGGTCATCCTATTTCCACACGATTTCTATTATTATGAATCTCTTAGCATTATTAAAGCTATAAAGTAGGGCTAAAACATTATATTTTATAAAGATGAAAAAAACCTTACAACAGTTGGAGGAAGTGAATGCTAGGTCCCCTTTCCTTTCAGTAAAGGAAAGAGGTATTTCAAGTGTGAAAACAGCAGTAAGAGTGTGTTTTTAACAGAAACACCTTGTAGCTTGTAGCCTTCAGGCAGAAAAACTTCCTTCTTGAAGAAAATAATAAGCTATGAACAGTTTTTAAGCATGATCATCTCATTTAAACTGTGTTTATGCAAACTTTGATACCTTCCTTACTGCATGTATATGCATATACTTCTGCTGTCAGCAGATACAGAATATATTAACCATTTCAGTTTCAGGGAAGTGCATTAAGCCTTTTTTAAAACAAACCACCTTGTGCTTCCTTGACCATAAGCATTTGCAGGTCTTGCCTATGTTCAGCAGATTTCTTCTTGAAACAATTTATTACCCATTATCACAAAGGTATCTCCAAAGATTAGTATTTAAGTTGCATGGACCTTTTCCCATCCACAACCTACCAAGTTATAGCGTCGTTTACCATGAAATTAGTTTTATACAATACAATCAAGATAAATGGGATGGTATTTAAAATCTTACTTTATGTGGTATATTTATGCTGATTAGTATCATTTTGGTGGTATTTCCTTAGAACTGTATTTTTTCATAAGACATCCCTCAGTCTTGAAAGGCATTCCATAGTATCAGGAAAAAGATAATAAGCTTCAAGTTGCAACTTTAGTTTCCATCAGAATTCACAGAAAAAGTTTATCTTATGCCAAAGCTTAGGCATGACTTACTTTCTTGGTGGGGGAAAATTAATGGTCTAAATACTGTAAACCTTTTTTCAACACTTGAATACACGAGGAGTTTAGCTATGTACTTAAATTGGTAAAAGAAAGGAAGGGGGAAAAAGAATAGATTATGGCATTTTCTTGCTACAAAGGTCAATTCAGTGTTTTCTGTAGTTGGGAATGCTGGTAAGGTAGGTAGCATGTTTCTTTCCTCTATGTGCTGTAGCTTGCTAACAAGAAGTGTGTGCACTAACTGCTCTTGAAAGGTGTGCTGATATGCTGAGAGTAGAGGAATGGTGAGAGGAGCTTTGGCATCCTTCATCATGCTACCCAGTACAGGGCACTGTTTCCAGGATTTTAGAATTTGTAAGAATCATTTGTTGAGTCTTCAGCAGACTTCTTGATGCCTTAAACATCTAAAAATGAAATCTCATTAAGTCATCTAAAAAAACCATGAAATTTGCTCAATTGGCAGTGTACTGAATCCTCAAACCATTCCCCCTATTGCCCTGCCAAAAGCCAGCCAAAATGCAGTCACTTTCATTTGAAGATTGAAATATCACACAGCTGTAAACCTTAATTTCAGTTATACCAGAGCTTGATTATTCTGAAAATCAGGATCCTCTAAGGATTCAGATGGCTTTTAGGTGTGCATTTACATTGTGCCATTCTAAAATTTTAATTGTTTCTTTGCTGGCATTGAATTGTTTTTTAGGTGCCTATGATTCTGGTTGGCAATAAGTGTGACTTGGAAGATGAAAGAGTTGTGGGAAAGGAACAAGGGCAGAACCTAGCAAGGCAATGGAATAACTGTGCATTCTTAGAGTCTTCTGCAAAATCAAAGATAAATGTTAACGAGGTAAGGCGTCTTACTTGTGGTGGGGAGAGGTGTCAGGGGGAGAAGAATGGGACACTGTTCTGAACATTTACAATTTGTCAAGGAAAAAACTAACAAAATAATGAATAATATTGACTATAATGGACAAAACTGTACCCTGCTGTTGTGAGATGGTTATGTTAAGGGATGTATTAAGCTTTGATGTGGGATTTTTTCAAGTTATATTGATTTTATTGTAATTAGTGTAATTTTCAAATTATCTTCGTATGAATTTGGGATAAATATTTCTCTCATGGTCCATTCCCTAGCTGATACAATCTCTATCAATTGAGATGGTACTGCTAGACTTATTTTTTTAAAGACCTTTAAGAAACTTAAATCATTAAAACTATTTGATTTAAGTTATTTGTTGTTAACAGTATTTGAGATAGTAAGTTAAAAAACTATTGTAAGTTTTCTTAAAATTAGCTGCTCTGTAAAGTAGAAGGGATGCAAAAGCCTCTCTTATATATCTACTTGTTTATTTAACAGGAGCTAGACAGTTGATCAAATGCATGCATTTTGGGGACTTGCCATACTGCATGCCTTTTTATCCAGTGGGGGGTGCCAGCATAAAGAAAAGGATACAAATATTTTAGAAAAAGAAGCTGTGTTAGTATTTACATTTCTGGAACAGCTTGAATTTTAGGATAAATCCTACAGTTCATTAGGTCATCTGGAAAACATTGTTGGCAGCATCAGTCAAGTTGAAAGGGCCTCTGTGCAAGACTTGCAAGTAATGAAAACAGTATGGTGGTTTTAGCACAGCTGATTTTTAAAATAAGTAATGTGTGTTTAATTAGTTGGGAATTTCTGGAAGCCATTGACTTTTTTTAAAATACAGATTAATCACCATAACTGTATAGAAGTCATATGTTCAATAAACTAGAACTTCCAGCAAATACTATAAGCCACTGTTGGAACATTCGCTGCTTTGCAGCCAGTGCTTAGGAAACTGCCAGGATGGCTCTGGTATGAGGGCTTCCTTAGTTTAGGAGATGCAGAAGTAATTGGAGCAACGTCAATTATGAATGAAACAGATGCTGTTGAATTGTAGTATGTTGATTTGTTTTAAATTAGCCTTTCAAAAAAATCATGTTCTCATTAGAATTCTAGGAGACTTAAAGTGTGAGAGTCCCATAAATGAGTTTCTTTTCTAGGAAATTTTATGTTTCTGTCATGCTGTAGGTCTAGAGGCAGAATTAATTCTTTATACTTCAGTATTTTTAAAGTATCTGGAAAAGCATGATCTCACTCAAATACAAGAGACTATTACTGAATATGTAGTGTATGTGAGTTACCATGAAAAACGTGTAGTTAAAACTTACTAGAACTTTCTTTAAAAGAATATGCTAAGAGTGATTTGTGTTAGAAGAAAGCTGTGACCTGTTTCTTGACCTCAGTGCTAAACTGCAAAGTAATACCGTAGAGTAGTTGATCACTGTGGCATTTTTCATGTGAGTTCAGATGAGTTTGACCCAGAGATTAAATAGCTGTGGGTTATAGATGCCTTTCCAGTTTGCTTCATTGAAAGTGTAGAACCCTTGGCAGACAATTATCTTAAGCAAGAAAAAAAAACCCCAGTTATTAACTAAGTATACAATTTATAGCTTTGTGGTAACTAAATATTTTCAGGGATTCTTGAGTATGTGAGTGCATTATGTGTGAAGATTCAAGGCTTAAGGTTATAAGAGAAGCCTCCTGATATCCATAATCAGCTGATTTTTATCTTTTCAGATCTTTTATGACCTTGTGCGACAAATTAACAGAAAAACTCCCGTGCCTGGAAAAGCACGCAAAAAGTCATCATGTCAGCTACTTTAATGCATAGCTGTACTGTAGCTCTGAGCCAGGTAAACATTTTAAATTTTTATGTGCATTATGACTATTAAAAACAAACAAAGCAACAACGTAAAAAACCCTAAACAGCTGTGGTAGCTGTTGATGCAGAACAGCATTGAAAATTATTGATTTACTTTATCATAGAAATGTTTATGGTCTTTATTTTTCCATTTCAAAGTCAGAACTACAAATACGTGCAAGATACATTGTTGATACTAGTCTGGGGTTTTTTTCAGGCTTTAAGGTGTTAGTAGAGCTCAAATTAACAGTGTTTCCTCTGATACTTCAAAGCTTTTGGAAACAAGGTTTTCTCTTTTAAAGCCTGATAGAATATACTGGAAGAGCTCAGTTATCTGGAATGCACGCAGTACAGTATTGTAGTTTGCATGCTGGTGTCTCTTTCTGCTTTGAACTCCTGCATATGCTTCTGTGAGGTCATAGGAATTTAGCTTCCTTTCTTAAGACACTGTGGATATTTTGGATTGAATTGTAATTAGTATATTTGGATGAGAAAGGTGAAGTGATCATTGTAACACTCCAAATATTTGACCTGGAGCTATTGGTTACTAGATCAATTTCTTACTTGTTTGCAGTTGGCTAAATTTCTACATGACTTAATCTGTGCTCAGAGAAGGCTGCTGAAGGATCAAGCAAGCTCCAGCCTGCTCTTAAAGCAAGCCTTCCCAGAAGGTAGTCAGGAGGCACTGCTTTTTTTTTTATTATTATTTATTATTATTATTATTTCTGAGCAGGTTGCTTCCCTCTTTCCATCTCCAAGCCTTAATATGGGCAGAGGTCTGTCATGATTGACCTGACATCATCAAAGTTGCCTTTCCCTCAGTTTTACTGAACGTACGGTGGCACAGTTACTTCAGTACTATGAGCCATTATTTTGTCATCCAGTAGACCTATTTGATGTACTGAAGGATCCTAGTAGGACATCTCACTGTCAGAAATCATAAGGTTTTATTAATAATCAGGTAGTGCCACATGTAACTCTTTTGTTGGTACATTCAAACTTCTGCAATTTGAACAACTTAGATCAGTTAAAAGTAAAACTAAGATGGTTCCAAAAGCATTAGCTGAGGGTGGCAGAGGTGGTTGCTCCATTTCCTTAACAGTAATTTTCATTCAAGAGCTTTGATCCTTCAGTTGTGTTTGTTTTTAAAGCCGTGGGAACTGTCATGCTGTAAGCAAAACTAGTCCCACCAATCAAATACTACTTTCACAGTGCAGCCTGGATTCCTCTATGTATCCTAATCCAGTTAGGAGAATAATTGAGATAGTCTGTTATTTGTATGTATATGGTAGAAAGTGTATTATTAGAGAAGTGTTAAGGTTATTTTCTGTTTGTCAAGAGCTTTGCTAGTTCCTGCTGTAGCTGTTTTAAGTAAAGAGCAAGGACAAATAGTTGTAACTAATACTAACCCCTTGTTTTGTTGTTATAGGTCTGAAGAACTGTTGCCCAATTCAACAGTGCCAGCATTCCAACTTTATTAAACCTACCAACATCTTAAATGGACTTTCCTGTGGTGGTACCCTTTAAGAAATGGATGAAAGCTACATCAGTTTGCACATTCTATCACTTTCCAGTGTCATGAGAGATTTTTACTTCTAAATATTCTGTGTATGCAACTGGTAAAACCAGAGCCTACATCCAGTATTACTGATAAGAGACATTGTTCATCCACCAATGTTGTACATGTATGAAAACTGTGTACTGTATACTTCAACAATCCCCACTTTCTATTGGAGAGTACAATAATGTAAATCCTAAAAGCACCACTATTTTAGCATAATAAAAGAAAGTCCAAAGAGCTCCTATATAGACTACTCCAGATAACTTTGCTTCATCCGTATTTGTAGCTTATTGTAACTTTTTTAAAGAAATACAGGATCATCATCATCGTATTGTACAAAAGCGCTTTGATTAACACAATGGCTATATAGTTTTTTAATTTTAGGAAAAACCTGTGGAGACAGTGACCTAGTCTTTAAGAGTCCTTTCAGTATAATGTCTGACTAAAGACATGGCCTTTAATATCCGTTGGGAAGGAAATGTCCAGACTTTTCAACCTTTTATTGTATGTTTCCTTTTCCTTGTTTACATAGGGAACAATGTTTATAGTTGTGTGTACAGTGGGGGTCTACAACAAGAAGTGTATATTTTAAAACAATTTTTTAATGATTTAACAATTTTTTGTAAATCATTTTCGGGCTTCTGCAGCTGTAGATTCTCACTGTGAATTCCCTTGCTTGCTCATGCATAAGTGTATTTGCAATACCAAATATACAGGTTTAGTACTTTTGCCTGTTAGTGATTGTTTTACATGTGTAACGTTTTGGTTGAGATGTTAAATGGTGGAAGAGTACTGTGGATGTGAATGTGGGAAGTAATTTTAATCATGTGTAATTGGTCACAGGGCCTAAGTTGCAGTAATTAACTTTCGCTGATTTATTTAACAATGCCTTGTTGCTTTGTATGCATTAACGTTTGGGTGTAAAGATTGTGTGTATATCCAACAGGGAGCCACAGTATTTAAATTGACCAACCTAATGTTACAACTGCTTTGAGGTGGCCAAATGTAAACTAAAAGCCTTAATTAAAGTGGTGCAATTTTGTATGACTTAGCATCAGTAGTTCAATAAATTTGGATTGCCATGCAAGGGCTTGCATTACAGTTATACTACTTGAATGTTTTGTGTTTTAGTAGTGCTAGTAAATATTGATTTTTAAATCTCTTGCACAGTGCAGATTCATACATCTTAGGATGAAGAGGAACCCTTATGACTTTGTTTTCTGACAAATACATGCCATAGATATTTTTTCTAATAGTATACCATGCGTTAGTGTGAATGAATTTCTGACTGAATGAAATCCCACTTATTTCTTAACTTGGAATATTCCAAGATCTAACAAAAGGAAAAGTCTAACAGAAAAATACCTGTCTTCAAAGGTTAGACTATCAGTGGCTGTTTTGGAAACTTGAAAGTACGTTGCCTGCTATTTTCCTTCTTTCCAGGGAGAATTAATTGTTAAAATTTACTTAGTCTAGCAAAAAAGGTTATCTTGGGAGACAGTATTTTTCTGCATGATTTTTCTGCATGAACCAAACCTCATTTGTTTGGTTTTAAGGGAATCTGCAGAAGAGCATTCTTGCAGTATTGAGTGTAGAATTTTGCAGACTTGAAATACCTGTTAGTAGTGTTGGACTGAGAAGTGGAATGCATGGACTATAGATGACTTCCTGATCTTGGCTGTGCTGCTGAAAATTAGTGTCACACCCAAATACTTGGTACCTCCTGTTTCTCTGGCACAGAATTATCAGAGAGCTTGTTCTAATTCATTCCTGCAAATTCAGTCAGGTTAGGTTAGCTAATACTGGTAAGCTTTGAGATAGTTTATGTTGCCCAAAGTGAAATAAGGAGCATAGCTGATCCTTCCTGCTGGTAGTTTCATCAGTCCATCACCATTGTTTAATGGAGGTAATACACCTCTACTGTGCAGAGCCGGATTTAAGACTGAAATTCCTTTTCATTTATCATTAGAAACTGTAAGATGTGATGATCCCCATCCCGCTTGGTCCCCAGAGTAGAGGAGACTGGAGCACTAGATGCCCTAGTTCTTTTTTCACTAGGTACCTACCTTCTTTGGTGAGCTAATCAGAATTTTTCTTCCCTTCATTTCCAACCTCTGCTTATTCAGGTCTTGTAACACTTTTATGTCCCGATTGTCCTTTTATTGGTCTTTTGATTATGTTTCTTTTCCAGGCAGCTGTACAGATGGCATTGGGTGGGAGTGAGAGAAAATTCTTTGACAACATCAGAGAAGGGGCCTTGGTCTGGTCTCGGTGTCCAGCCAAAGAATACTACTGACAGGGAAGGTCAGGCTTTGTCCTAAAAAGCTCTGTACTGAAGCATTCTTGGCTGTTCTGTTCCTCAGCATTAGAGGTATTCAGTTGGATCAAATCTTGAGGAAGTAAAATTTTCAGAATATCTTTATTTAACAGGTTTTAACATCTGAAGATTGTGCTAAAGAAGGGAAATATGTTCCTCCCTCCCCCATATTTAGAACTTACGTCACATTTGTAAAGCCAGCACATTGTAACCCAGGTAACACCTAAACCCTGGTATTCCTGAAAATTTAGGCAAGCTTCCAAGGGAGCAGTGTCCCAGTTGTAAAGGGAAGTTGCTTGACAAAATGTTGCTAATGAAATGATGAAGTGTGAAGAAAAACACATAAGAATTCTCTTCGTGTCTAAATAATTGTGGCGTAAAAAGCTGTTCCCACCGAGGAAGTGAACATCCAGTTCCCCATGGGAATCAGAACTATGTAAGCAGTTACCAATTCTAGAAAAGAATCCTGTCTGCTGAGATTTTTGAACAAACTTTTACGAATCTTCAAGACAATTTTGTTAAGTACCAACACTTAAGAAGGTCACGCTTGAACTACTTGTACAGAAACGGAACACTTCTAAGGCTTTGGATGAAAACATGCATAACTCACATTTTGAGAACTAATGCAGGCATTTTTGCAAATTTGGTGTTAAAACATATTACTGCTTGTAAAGTTAGCTTATGCTTGCAGTGCACACTGCTTTATTTCCTCTCTAATCTGAAGCTGGTGTATGTCAGTATTTAAAGTCTGAGCCTTCTATGGAAAAAGTAGTATTTATTTCCTGAAATACAGAAGTACTATTTAATGGAATTGCACTCTTCATATTAGGACTCTTTCCTTGCAGCATAAATTTCTCTTATACCTTACCTTATCCTAGTGTTCTTTTTCATTCTCAGATTATTCTGTGAAATGAGTGTTACTTGCCTAACTTAGAAGACTATTTTGAGACATTGTATTCAGATGTCCAAATGAACTAAGTATAAGCTCAAACTACTACTGCTCTCCTGCATAAGAGACTTAAGTTCTGGAAAAGTATCATGGAGTTAGACGTTACTTTTCTTTCATAAGATGTACTGATTCTGTGATGCTAGAAATGAAAGGTGGCAGGAGTTTGAAACTGGGATTAAACTGTTGTAAGTAGAATTGCAGTTTTTTTATGGGTGAACAGTAAAGATGAGAATTTTTCTTCTTTTAAATGCTGTAAACAAACTGGATGAATCAAACTTCATGAGTTTTTTTCCCTGAGTTTTCTAATCTTTGCCAGTTTTGAAAATAGCTTAGTTGGGGAAAAATTTGGCCACAATACTCTACTAGTTCTAGATAGACTTCCATTTAGACATATCAACAGTAGAAAGTTATACTAGATGTGAATGGTCAAAAATAGTCTATGTACAGCTATGTAGCACTTTTTTAATTGTAATCTAATGATGCAGCCAAGTGTAGACAGAAAGCTTTTTGTTCAGTTTTAAACTGCTGTCCCAACAGCATTAGGCTATATTTCAATTTATTGCCTTTATTTTGCCTGTGTGTGGGGACGAGAATAAAGACAAGTAAAAAACCTGATTAAATATATAACAAAATGCAGTTGTAAGTTGTTCTCTTAGGTATCATTAGAGTACCAGAATTATTAAAATTAGTTACTAAATTTTATTTCTGGATCTCAAGCACATTATGGTTTTCTTTCAAAGGCTTATGTACAACTTGAAGATTTCTAAAACCTCATCTACCTTTTCCATTTTATAAAGTAGACTCAGAATGATACTTATATTTGTGGAAAACTTTACATTCTGAGTCTCGAACTAAAAGCAAAGTCATTTCATAGTCTTGATTTTGTTCAGTGTTTCAATATCTGGGCTTCAAACAACATATAAATGTGGATTTTGCTGTGTTTTCTGTGTTTGGGGTTTTGGGGGTTGGTTGTTTGTTTTAAATAACCTCCAAAGCCATTTATTTTCAGAAGTTTGAATCATCAAGCAGAGAGTGGCTTCCTGTTTTCAAGAAGTTGTTCTTTAGGAAGAGATTTGTGAATGGATAAAAGAATCTTTGTAATTCCATCGTACTCACTTCAGTCTCAAGAGATCCTAGTTCTGCCATACAACAAGCTCTACAGCTTCATTGTTTTAAGAAAGTTTACTACCACCAGGATTGTTTTTCTTTGAAGTTGTGACTGGGGTGAACTTCATTTGAGAATCATTGTCATTTCTAATTAATTAATGTAATGTCTTTTGTTTACCATAAATGTGGAGGCATGGGGCATTTCTGCAATCTTGAATACTGAGTGAAATCATAGTGGACGTTACAGTTTCTTCTTTTGTCAGCATACTTTACCTTTTCATACTATGTGGCATTTTAACCTTCCAAATGTAGTAGGGAGGACTCAGTAGCTTCACTCCCATGCTCATTACAAAAAATCTTTACATGTGAAATCCCAGCTCTCATCAACCGGATTTACTGCTTGTAATGCACCCAATAGCAACAACGACCCTTGGCAGTACTGTCATGATTTTCAGACACAAATAAAATGAGTTACAAATGTGTCTCTTTCTTTTTCCTGTTTAATTAAAAAAAATGGTTTTAGCTGAGCTGCCTCAATAGAAATAGCATGAGAATGAATTTGGTTTGGTAACAACCTGAGCAAACATTTTGGGAGTCAACATGTATTTAAATACTAAGCAATCACATGAACACTTTACTTAAATTCTTGAGATCGGTTTTTAAAAAGTTTCCATGCATTTAAATAAAAAAGTAAAAATGTACACACTTCCAGGAATGTGTTTCAGCTAAGAAAAGAGGCGCTAAAACATGAACTTTCTTGCTTCTCTTACAAAAAGGCAAAATATAGTGTAGTTTCCAGTTTTCTTGGTACTGAATGCAGCTGTGCTGCTGTCACACATTGCACATGAACTTTGTTGAGCTCTTGCTTTTGGTAATTCTGAATTAAAAATAACAATTTTGTATATGCAGATGGCATGTATGCAGCATAGCAGGGCATTAAGGAAATTTATTTAATTCATGAGATGTCTTAAAATGTATTTTGTAATGGGTAATAGGAGTTTTGAGTTAGTTTACTTGTTTCAAGTTCAGGATATACTAGATTAAAATTAACCTAGTACGTCCTGTAGGTTCTGTTAACTTTGCAGAAAGGTAGTAGGGAGCAGAGGAACCTTAGGCATTGGCAATACACATGCCAGGTTTCTGTGTTAGCTGTGCTGGCTGCAGGGTCACCTTTGGGTGTCCTGCCTCTAAGTACGGAGCATTGCTACCTCCAGTAATATTCTGGTAACAACTGGAGTTAAGATCAGCGTATCTGATGCAAATATGTGAAACCTAAGATGGATGTAGAAATTTTAATTGTAAATTTGAAAGTAGAGTCCTTTATATATCGCTGAGTGAAAAAAAAAATGCGTTCTCTTCTGCTTCTTGGAAGCATTAGATGCTTTCATGGGATTTACAGTTATTTCAATTTTTTCCCCCTATTTCTGTCTCAGTAGATAAATATGAAATGGAATGCCAGTCAAAAAGTACTGAAACACACTTCCAGGTTTTTACCTAGTTTCCCCTGCCTTTCCCCCTTACTGGAGCCTCTAAGGTGCTTCCCCAGTCGGCATTTAAGAGAGGCTGTACATACTAAGACAAGTCCTCTCAAAAGCCCCAATCTTTCATACACTTTTACAGGTTTGTTGGGTTTGGGTTTTTTAAAATGGCATGCATCCTGCTCTCTTAATATCTCTTCAGACTTACTTCCTTTTCTTTGTTTTCATCTGTCATTGCTTTGAATAAGTATGAGACAGCATACAAAGAAAGCATCTTCTCTGTCATCATTACATTTCTCACTTGTTTACTCTGTGCCCTGAGGCAGGGCTAGCCTGAGGGTGTGAGCTGTTAGCAAACGATTGAACCAGATACTAATTTGTGCATTACTCTGTTTGAATTTCCCACTGCACTAGAGACGATAATGCTGTTGAGAGGTAAATTCTATTAAATATGTAGTACTAAACTAGGATGTAATAATTCCTTTAACACTCTTCTAGTTTTCTGTCATCAAGAAGGTTGCCTTTGCTTGTGCTTTCTTGATAGTCTACAAGTTAGAAGGGCAACTTTTTTTTTCCTTTCGTTTGAATCCAAAATTACATTTCCTAAGTGACTGATCTACTCTCTATAGGTCCTCTGCTTGCTTGCATTTCTGCAAACCCAGTCTTCTCAGCTTTCGTCTTGTGGAGCCTTCTGAAGTTAGGCTCTCCGGCAGTTTCAGTGAGACCCTGTGCTTGGGAACCGTGGGATTTTATCAGTATCTTAAGCAAGCTGGAGAACTTCATACCATGTCTTGCACTTCTGCTGCCTTTTGCAGCTGTTGTCAGGTGTATCCTTCTGAGGAATGTGAACGTCTAATTTGCTTGAAGTATCCCATTGTGGCTGTAGCCCTAGAAATACCCAAATACTTGCAAGTGTTTTTCAGAACTTGCCGGTCCACATGAAGATTCCATTTCGACAGTTTTCCTCGTCCTCGAGCACAACTAAACGCACCACGGTCAGTTGCACAGTCGTTTGTGCTCATTAAGTAGTAACAATGTTTTTCTATAGTTAAAAGGTAGGCTAAATTCATTTGGGGAAGGAAAGGGAGAGGTAATTTCATAATTCTGTTCAGTTTGTCCAGCCTTGTAGGAATTGAGCGATCCTGCATGGTGCTTGCTATACCCTTTACCGCTGGTGCCAGTAATCCGAGTTACACTGGGAGAAACGCGAAAGAAACAGACGCGTTTGTAACTCGGTGAAGACAAACTGCTCACTGCAAAGGCCGGCACGGAGGCTGCTCCAGCTGAATGTATGGAACACTTTGCGCGTCTGATTAGGTCTTCTCTGTGGGGCGGGATAGCCCCAATAGCACCTGACACTTTTAAACTAAGGGGTTTTTTTAAGCTCTGACCCTCAGCCCGGGGTCCCGGGCACTGACAGAGGAGA
>VZRQ01007202.1:296395-307711 GCA_013397975.1 Machaerirhynchus nigripectus
CAGGTGAGGGGTGGCGGCGGCCGGAGCCCCCGACCCGGGGCCGCACCTGCCGTGAGACGTGCCCCGGCGGCGGGGAGCGGCTGCGCACAGTGCGGGCTGTGGAACGCAGCGGGCCTGCAGCGGCTTCTCAGCGTACCGGAGGTTTTTTGTCACCCGGGAGCTTTAAGTCTGGCTGTTCCCTCTTGAGTATATCTTTGGATTAACCAGGAGCTGTGAGTTGCTCAGGGGTCGCGGGGCCGGGCCTTTGCCAGGCCTGCTGAGGTGTGGCCGCGCTGCCTACACAGCCCACCGGGAGCGGGTCCTGTGCTCGGAGTGACTGGGAATGGGTGCTTTCCCGTCGGCAAGACTTGTGAACTTTCCCAGTCTGTGGTGACTGCGTGTATCCGAAGGAAAAAATCATGTCGTGAAATCATCCCATTCTTTCAATTTAATTTTTCAGTTCAAAATAGAATTTCCTACTGTTGCATCTTTTACTAGCCTTTTTTTTTTTTTTTTTTTTTTCCCTTTTTAATAATAAAAGGCTAGTTGTGGTGTAGGAGGAAAGAAGTCTGGGGTTTCAGGCAAGCTCGTTTCCCTGAGTTAATAAGCAATGCTAGATTTCTGCAGAGGAAGCTGGACATCCGTAGTAATATTGGAGAAGACTTAACACTTGGAGTTTCCTGGTTGTGGAGTTACTTTGGCACGACAATAAGGTCTTGGATGTCCTGCTTGGATTCACTTGCTTGTTTTCTGTCTGTGTTGCTGTTTTGTAGAAATGGTTTTGAAGACATGCCATCCCCCCATGATCCAGAGACGGCCAGACCTGGACGGAAGCAAGGCTCTCAGAAAAGAGTTTCTAGTATCCTTTTTCTGTAAAGAATTTTTGTCTTTAACTGTTGTGTTCACCAGGTGTGTATATTTTTAATACTGCTTTGATTTTTCTGGGCCATGAGCTCCGGTGGTTGTCCACCCAGAGAACTATGTGAGCCATAGCTGACTCCATTTCTGAGCTTTTGGAGAAGAAACATAAGGTTCCTTCATTATATCTTAATTTTATGGGTTTATGCTTATTTGCAGGTACTGTAGTATCAGAGTATTACGGTGATCTAGTGTATCTTAACTTTCCATCCACTGTAACAGCAAGAGTAGTGCACAGATTTAAATTTCCATAGAAATTTTCCCCCCTGCTTTTTTACAATAAGGAAACCACCCCTCATGTAGTTTGACAGCTAAGATAATGGTATTTTCATGGTTATGCTAGCAAAAGAATCCAATACATTTTCTTGTTCTTCTGGGTTTTGCATTTAAAATAAAGCTAGTGAGATATTTGCCCTGATTATATGAATCAAGATGTTGATTATAATTCTGTGCCTAAGAATCAAGATGTTTCTGAACACTAATAACACAAGCTACTGAAACTTTTATACAACTATGTCTTAGTAAATCATACCTAGAGCACTGAACCTGCTTGCTGACAGGAAGAAGGAAAGTAGAGCAACAGTGCACCTGGAATCGAGAGAGAGAACATTTTTAAAAATGCATTCAGACTCAGCTTTTCTTGTTATGGTTAATGTAGCATAAAGCAGCTCCTCATGGAGCAGAAGGATTCTCTTTGATCTGAGCCATTGTGTGGAGTCCCAGACCCGTTCTGTTCATATTTCTGAACTTCACTTTGTGGTGTCCCTTTTAACCTTCCAGCTTTTAAGGTTCTGATTAAACAGCTTATGACCTAACTCAGGCTTATGAACAGGACTTGAAAGACAAGATGTGTAATTTTCATAATATTTGAGTTCTGGCAAAATATTTTTCCTTTCAAAGTAGTCAGTCATTTAGAATAAATCCAAAAGTGTGTTTAGAAGAGTGTTTCTTAACTTGTTTGTTAATCAGTTCTTACGTCCCTGGATGACACTATTGGAAACATGACGCCCAAAAGCCAGTTTCTCTCCCGAACTCCTAATTCATTGCTTCACCAGCCAGGTAAGACTGCTTGGTTGCTTACTATTTAGTTAAAGATTTGTGTGCTTGAACTTAATAACAATCCATAAGAAGAACGTGGATGTACTGTAATCCAGTGAAAGCCCACAAAGTTGATTAGTGGGTTAAGTCTCTGAAATACGAGGTGAGACTGAGAAGAGCTGGGATTGTTTATCCTGGGAAAGAGGTTGGGGGATCTTGTAAATATATAAAAATACTTGATGGGAGGGAATAAAAAGATTGCCAGGTTGTTCTTGGTGCCCAGTGAGAAGTCAAGAGTCAATAGGCACAACAGCATATACAAGGAATTCTGTTTAAGCATAAAAAACCACCCCCTTTCTCACTGTAATGGTGTTAGAATGCTAGAACTCGTTGCCCAGATGGTCTGTGGAGTCTCTGTCCTTGGAGATAAATAAAGCTGGACAAGGTCCTGAGCAGCCTTTTCCAAAGGTGTTGACACACCTTTGGGCTGCCTTTTGCTTTAAGGATTTGGAGACCAATTTCCAGGCAAGAGTGAGTGGAGATGTACTACTCTTTATGCTCGTGTGTGTTTACAGTGAACTCTAGTAATTGAGGATATGCTGCCTATTTGGTGTATATATACAACCTGCTTTCATCCTTCTATCTGCACTTCATAAGTACTTCAGTCTCTGTTAAGAATTTCTTTTGGAGTTTCTGGATAGAGCATAGTATCTTTAAATACTTTTTCTTTTCAGAAAAGCCTCTTTCAGTTTCAGGTACTACATTACATCGAAGCTCCATGAAGCCATCAGATATGTCTGCCCTCCTGGGAACAGGAGGGAAATCTCCTCTCATTCTACCAACTTCTGGACTTTTTGGCAATCTGTCAATGGTAAGATAGTTAGAGCATCTTTTCTTCTTTTGTCCCTGTGAAACATAAGAAACTACAAGTTTAGTGTTTCTGTGTTGTTTGCTCCAGAGACAAACCGTGGGTGCTACAAGCTTGCTAGTACTGCTATTGCTGTTTACTGCTGGTGTTATTTATTACTGTATTGTTCTTTGAGATGATGCAGTGAGGAATAATAGAGGTTTTTAAGGACTTTGCACATACACCATATGTGTTAAGCTAGTCCTCATAATGTCGTCTTGTGACTACAAAAATCCTGACTTTGCTTGTTTACAAATTCTTCAAAGATAATTGTTTTATGTCAGCAAGTTAAAACTTCGGCATTTCTCTTATTTTAGCATTCTCCAGTATTAGGCTTCACTAGGGTGTTGACGTTTAGACTTCAAAGAACAAGCTCCCCTGATGACTGCTTAGATGACATTGATTATCTTCTACTGCAATGTCTTTGGAAAAACACTGTTTGGAAAAGTTATCAGTAGGGATGTCTGAAGTATCTTATCTCCATTAGTTTTTAAACTAACTCAAAAGACATTTTGCTGTGTGTGCATTTTAATTCATTCTCCTTTTTAGTTGTTTCTGTAGTTTGATACAGGCCATTTGTTTCTTTATAAATTATCAGCTTCTGGGGCCTGGTTGATCAACACATACAGAGCTCCTAGCACTGGTAACTTCTTCTCTTTTAGAACCTCCTGTAACTAATGTTTTGTGAGTGGACTACATTTTAGGTTAGAGTTTAGTATTCTGATTTGAATCCAGTTTAGATTAGCAGGGAAAACCTGTGACTAGACACTGGCTTTCAGAGGCGGGTGACAGAAAAAAGGACTTTTGCTTGTGGAAATTTGCTTGCTTGTCAATAGGAACACACATCAGCCCTTTTTGTACTTCCCACAGAGACTCAATGTGATTTTGCTGAAACTGTTATTTTTGCTCTGCAGTGGGAGGGCTATGGCGTTGGGTTCTGGTTGGCTAAAGGACAGTAATGGCAGAGGCAAGAGGAATATTTTGAGTAGAAACTGGGCCATAAAAGGGAGAACAACAGGTATATATGTACCGTTTTTAGATATGCTTAAGAGACTAGAGCAATGTCATCTGGTTCTGTGTTTTTGTACTTGTATGGGTGGGCCTATTGTAAGAATCCAGAAAAGAGAATCAGCCAATGGCACATCTCTAGGTCTTTGTGTGGTATTAAGTGCAGCTGAGAAGGCAATTGCTGGCATGGAAACACATCTAGGAACCTGCCCTGTCAGTGCAGTATATGTACAGTCAGTCTTCTCTTTTGGCCATTCTGCTGCTCTGTTATCAGATATGTTATCAAATACCACCTCTGAAGTATTAGTCACAAAATAGGTTATGTCTTTATTTCCTCCTTTAATGTTCTGATACTTCCTATTATTTTAAACATATTGCTGCATTTGAGCAAATGGTTTTGAGCAATTCACCAAGAAGGTTGAAAGACACCTAATGGTTGATTTATATTTTAGGTATTTTGCTTAACTTTTCACAGCTGCTTTACAACTCAGTCAATTTTGTTATCCTTTTACTTTGAAAGATAAGCATATAGCGTAATAGAATTTGGAAGTTTAGAGAGATTTGTTTTAAGATGAAAAGTGATACGTGTTCTAAAGTAGATGGTTTTACTTCTATTTGTTTTAACTTCTGTTCTAATTATTTTCAGGAAAAAATGGGAATTTTCTTTCTCCTGATTAAAATTTATCTTCTCAGAGCTGTTTTTTAAAGGCGTAGTTGCACTTTATCTAAAGGCAGTTATTTCACTATTAATTTTTTAGGAATCACTCTTTATGTACCATTCATAAAGAAGGAAAAAAGGTGTAACTAGGCTTGTAATGTCTGAGATTACAATTTACTTTCTTTATGTTCTTGTCTTGGTTTTAGTTGGATGAAAGTAGCTGGACAATGGCACTCTCACCTCAGCAGACAGGAATGTTTGTAAATGCAGACATGTCCAATATGACAGAAGATGTCACTATGAGTGCTGTATTGTTGCGTGAGGATGATCCTGGGGAAGCTGGTGAGACAATCTCAAGTTTTACTAATAATTGACCCCAGTTCTGATTTGTGGGGTATAAATATATGTGTCCTTTTTTGGTGTATTTTCAGAATTATTTTGCTGGTATTTCTCAGTCAAAAGCAGTCTAGTTTAAAAGTTCAGAAAATTATGCTGTTCCAGTTTATTGGAGTTTTGTGAGTTGGTGCTTTCTATGGAACTGTTCTGATGGAACAAATGGGATTCTCTAGTGATGTGGGTCGTAAAGAGGGTTAGTTTTGTGGAGATAGACAAATGAGTTTGCTGTTGAAACTCTTGCAGATGGCATATTTACCCCAAAAGTTTTATAACTGACATAGCTCATAGCTTCTGTGTATCTTACTATCTTAGCTGATAAATTCTTCTGACTTTGTGAGATAGTTCATGTCATCATTATACTCATTTAAATTTGCAAAAATGAGATGTCTTGTCATCAGAAGGATGTTTTTGTAGTCTGGTGGGGGATTTTTTACCGAGCTGTGCCTGACTAATATGGCTGCTTCTTCTTATATCTGTCCTAGCTACTATGAGCATGTACTCAGACTTTCTGCATTCCTTCCTGAAGCATACATCAACTACCATTTTTGATCTTGTGGATGAGTATGAAAATATTTGTAACAGTCAGGTAAGTAGTTTACTTGGTTTTTTATTTACTTTATTTTACATTCTCTTCCCAAAGCAGCGTTCCTGTGAAGTCACAGTGCTTAATATACATACTTTAAATCTTCCAGCTTATGAGTCACTGAACACTAGCATTGAGTAGCATCTCACTTTCCTCAAACACTACTTTTGCACAGGAATACCCGTGGTGTAGTTTACTGAATACTAAAATTGTCATCTGGCTGCCATTCCACTGAAAGTATCAAGTGGCAGTAAACATTAGCAGATGTATAAATGTTTTTGTTAATGTTAATAAGATGGATTAAAATGTACTTATTTCTCCCAGATATAAATAAATAAAATCATCATATTATGATGCTTTAAGTTTTCTGATGCATTGCTAACAAGCTGGGAGTAGAGGGCTCAGCATTAGCTTTAAGATGTCTCTGCTTTTAGACAGTTTTTTAGTTCTTTATTTGACTGGTTGTTGACTGACAGTTCAGGATCAGCAGGATTGATAATCTGCAAGTAAGAAATTATGATGCTTCTGTCAATAAGTGTTGATCACAAGAGAGGTGTACAGGTAAGTTTTTCAAGAGATTTCATACCTGTGTCTATGTTAAGAAAATGTGTTCTTGGTAGAAGGTTGCTAGCCATCTTCTGTGCAAATTTATTGTGGAGGCTGAGTTGGAAAATGCTGAGATCATTAATGAGGTATATACCACATTATGTGCAAACAAGAGAAGGAAAATAAATGTGAACTTAATTTTTATGAGCTGGTGGAACCCCTGTTTGAAAATATGGATGCCATCTACCAAGGTGAGGGCATAACTGAGTGTTTGTTTTAAGCCATGAGGGCAGTATGTTGCCAAGGATGTACAAGAGTACAGTGGCAGATGCTGCTCTAAGGTGTGGCTTGGATGCTGCCGCTGGGGTTTGGGATTGGGGTGGAGGGACAGCCCTGAGCTATCATGCAGTCCCTCAGCTGTACCCTGAGATTCTGCCCAGTGATTCCTAGCAGCCATAAACTTGTCAGGTTTTCTGAGGGGTAAGAGAAAGGAACAGAAGACTGTACTCCTCTCTTGCATCATGATGGTACACCTCTTTCTTTTCTCCAAATCTGTTGTTCACCTTCCATTTGAAAATGGGTGAATATATTGATGCCTGACAAATTGGGTACACCTCAACTGTAAGAGTTTGGGGCTCTTTTTCGAAGTAGTAAGAGCTCTAGAACTAGCTACCAATGGAAAAGACTTTATTGTGTAAGTTTTCTTCGTAATAAATAAAGGAAAAGGTGGTAGAATTTCTTCGGAGTGCTACTGTAAATTATGTGGTAATCAGCAGATTGGATTCCCTCATTTAACAGAGCTAAAAAGAAAAAAGTGTCTTTCAGGCATGAATAAATGCATAAATGCTATCACAAATACCAGTAGGGCTAACTTTGTGTTTGATATTGATGTATACAGGAAAAAAACTTGGGGATTTTGGTGGCTCATTGGTGGGTTTGTGTGTGTTTTTGGTGGGGGGAGAAGGGACCTTCCCCACAATGGTTGCCTTCTCTCCCTACCAGTCTTTTGGTGCTTTTTATTTGTTCAACGAAAGCTGTTTTTATCCTGGGTTTGTACAAACCCAGTGTGTTGCAAAACAAAATCAGCCTGTTTATTTAAATCCTCTAGTCTACGTTAATGTTATTTTTATTACTAATGCAGGAGATTTATGATGTGGAGTATTGCCTACCTATTTGAAGAGATGGTAATCAAACCCATTTGTTGGAAACATTCAGGATAATGAAAAGATTGCTGTAATGGCTTAGAAAAAAAATACACTGGGCATATTAATTCTATATAAGTTATGGGCAATGTTAACTCTGTATAATTTTATTTCCCTCAGGTGAATATATTAGGGAAAATAGTTTATCGGGCAACTCCTGGACAGCAGAAGTTTTCCAAAACTGCCAGTGTCCTGTGGCTTCTCAAGCAGGAGATGGTAACTTGGAGACTGCTGTCCTCACTTTATAGGTAATTTCTTTGAAAAGCACACTACTACATTTTTGTACTGAGATTATTTTCTTGGATATATTTTTTATGAATTTATAAATAAGAAGTTAAGAAATTAAGTACCTATTAATAAGAGTATAGAACTAGGTTCTGATATGTATGTCTATTCATGATCTATTTACAAAAATGAAAGTTGTAAATAGAACTATACTTATTACCTTTGCAACTTCTAGTATTTTTAAGAACATTTTTGTAAAGTTTTTTTAAGCATTTTTACTTAGTCATTTTGCTAAATTTTCTCCGCTCTTTTTTACTCTTTAACGTTTTGCACTTTTATTTCTAGAGACAGAATACAGTCTGCACTGGAAGATGAAACTGCATTTGATATCACAGTAAGGAGGAACTCTTTTGAGGGTTTTTTTTTAAGAGATATAAGACACTAAATAAGCAAAATATAGGCTAAATGCTTGTATTTTACTTTTACAATCTCTAAGTGGCAGCCACTCAAAATTCAAAATGAGAAATGAAAAATGAGACTGATTTTTATCAAGACAGTTATTATTTCATCTATTGTGAAGAGTAAATCTAAATATTCAGTTCTAAAGAGAGAATGCTAGTGTAAAAATTATTGTAAACTGTTCTTTGTTTAATTTCCTTAAATATCCTGAGTTGGAAGGGATGTACAAGGATCATTGAGTCCTACTCCTGGCTCTGCATAAGACAACCCTAAATTCACTAGAAATAACTATTTGTTTATTTTTAAAAGCTGCATCCATAGCTGTGATGTTTCCATAGGTCAGAGATAATTTTGCTTTGTCTAATAGAAGAACATGTGCTGTCTAGCCTTTGCAATCCTGATTCCAGTTTATCTCAAGAGAAATCCAAATTTTTTAGCATTCCTGTTACAGCTGTAGTCATCTTGTCTATGTCAATAGTGTGCTTCCAGCCTTCTCCCATTGCTGCCAGAATATGCTTAGGAAGACAAAACAATAAGTAAAGTAACTCTACCTTTGTAAAATTTATGACTGCAGATCTTTCTTCTCAGTCGTAAAACAGCTTCCTCCAGGATTCCCACTGCTAAGTTGTCAGTGTTGAACACTGTTGTGCCAAAAATACCCAGTTTCCTCCTACCTGTGTTTTTTTAGGAAAGCGCATCTTCTGTTCTCTTTTTATTGCAAGTCTAATGAAAGATAAATAAATGCAGGCAATCATATAGAAGGATCAGGGCTCTGGGGCTGGTATTTTGTTTGTTTGTTTTCCACACTTTTTAATGTTAAATGTGTGTATGACCTTGAAAAATGTCCTCTTTTTAATTTAAAGTAACAAATGGGTTTAGGATAATATGTGGGCAGTCAAGGAATCAATGAACCCACTGTGTAGAATCTTTCTGTGGTCATATATTTGAATATTATATTCTTGAATTATATTCTAAATTATATTCTAATATATTAGGATTATAATATAGTCTAAATTATATTCTAATATATTAGAATATATTCTTGAATTATATTAGTGAACTATATTCTAAGTCTCATTTTTACAGGTTTTTAGTTTTTATCCAGTGTAACTGGATATAAAAATCAAATAAAATAATGTATAAGGCATTTATTTTTTAAAAATAGGGGAGAGATAGCATACCAAACTTGTAGCAAGTTGCTGAATTAGTATGTTTTCAGCTTGGTATTTCTGGGTTTGTGCTAGTTTTCTTTTCCATGAAGTAATAATCAGATTTTTCTTAAACAGGTTTTAACTGCTAGTGAAAAAACAACTGTAGACAACTTGTTTCAGAAAGATTCACTTGTTCGACAAAGTCAGGTATGATGGAAAGTTTTTAATATGAGAATGAAAATAGATTAAATGTTCATAACAGTAATGCTCTATACACTTTTTGGGGTTGTTTCTAATACTTTTTTTTTTTTAATATTCACTCAAGTGTGTATTAATTTTGTGCATAAAAATGACACTCTTTAGTTGCTAAAGATCAGAAAGGTTTTCCAGGCCATTTTGGAGAGGATGAAAGGCTGAGAGCTGTTCTCATTTGCAGCATCTGTTACTGTTGATATTGATTGATAAGCTGTTAAGTAGCACCATAGTAAACTGCAGTATCCAGTGAGAAATAGAGATCAAGTGCCAACCACATTCATATTGGATACTTAAAATGCAAATGGAATAGGCTTCTGGATCTGTCAGTCTTTTAGTTGCCACGTAGATAATGAGTGAATCCAGAGATGAGAGGAAGGCAGTAAAAGTATTATTGGTTACATGTTTGTTTTAAAACTGCAATTTAATTTTATTCCAGCTGGTGGTAGATTGGCTAGAGAGCATTGCTAAAGATGAAATTGGGGACTTCTCCGATAATATTGAGTTTTATGCAAAAACAGTATATTGGTGAGTTCAGACTTTCTTTGATTATATACATTTTCCCATCAAGTGTAAGATTGACAGTCACAGAATCACTCTTGAAAAGAAGTGGTTTTTTTAAGTTGTTCACTTCATTCACTTCTTTTCTTTAAATTCATACATGTGAAAATTGAGATTTCTTACCCATCCACTGAAGTAAATCTCAGAAGTTAGTTAGTGCCTTTTGGGAGGCAAGGATGAAAGGAAAAACCATCAAACCAACTTAATTTAATCTTTGTCTGGCTTTAACTTTTGCCTGTTTAAGTTCTTATCACTTTGTGTCATTGACCCTTCACCAGAAGCCATTATTGTCACCTTTATTATCAGTGACGGGTTTCATGGCAGAAAGGACCAAAGACTACCTTTCATGCTAGATGCCTAGAATAAACCTGCTTTTAATGGCTTTTGGAATTATGTGTTTATCCTAAGTTAAATTTCTGTTCTAGACTGACTATAGTAAATGCTAATGGAAAAATTTGCTTATGCAGAAATCAGTTCATAGTTGAATACATGAATGATTGAAATAACAGATGCTTTTGTAAAAAATAAAACATGTGCATTAATTCTAATATTGTACTTGTTGTGAAATGTTGCATTTTCACAATACTAGCAGAGTCCATTGATGCATCAACCAAACCAAGTGTCTGTTCTGTAAACATATTCCATGTAACAAAATATATCTTTCAGTATTTGTCTTATTAAAAGATGCTNCCTAACCAGAAAAGCTTACAAAACTGTTAGGGATCCCTTGCAGAAAGGGGAATGCTGTCTTCATGCAGTAACTAGTACAATGAAACCAAGTCCTGATGCAATACCTTGAGAGCTCTGTAATAAAAGCTAATAGGAGAGAAGTCAAGGAAAGAAAGGACTGTCCATTAGGACAAAGTGGTGAACTGTCTCAGTGACAGCAAAGCACCCGTACAAGATTGATTCAACTGGAGCGTGATCTGAGGTATTGACTGGCTTTAGAAAATCTCTTTGGANTCCATTGATGCATCAACCAAACCAAGTGTCTGTTCTGTAAACATATTCCATGTAACAAAATATATCTTTCAGTATTTGTCTTATTAAAAGATGCTTGCTAAAAAAGCCATTTTTCTGTAAAACATTTCACTGCTTTCAGGGATAACACACTGCACACTCTGAAGCAGCGACAGTCAAGTACATACATGGGAAGTTCTCGTCCTCTGGTAACCGAGTTGGTAAGTGTTATATAAAAATAAGGCTTGGCTTCAAAATGGGCTAGAGAGAGTATATATGCTATCTTCACAGATTCCCACCAAATCTTAGATAGTTATGCTGTCTAAAAGTAGTTGTAGTACTTAAAAATGGGTACAGAAATTACGAGGCAGAACACCTCAAAAATTATTCTCAGGATCACTGTGGACTTGTGTTTTCTTTCAGCGATCACTTCCATTCTCCCACCCACCACCCCCCCCCCACAATTCTTAAGT
>VZRQ01007202.1:307727-322767 GCA_013397975.1 Machaerirhynchus nigripectus
TGATCTATTTGGTGAAGTAAATGGCTTTATTATGACTTTTATGTCTGAAACAAACTCATGTTCCTAACCAGAAAAGCTTACAAAACTGTTAGGGATCCCTTGCAGAAAGGGGAATGCTGTCTTCATGCAGTAACTAGTACAATGAAACCAAGTCCTGATGCAATACCTTGAGAGCTCTGTAATAAAAGCTAATAGGAGAGAAGTCAAGGAAAGAAAGGACTGTCCATTAGAACAAAGTGGTGAACTGTCTCAGTGACAGCAAAGCACCCGTACAAGATTGATTCAACTGGAGCGTGATCTGAGGTATTGACTGGCTTTAGAAAATCTCTTTGTATTAAATAGAAGCAAGTGCAGCTGTTGTGAAAAACCTTCTCAGATAGAAGGTGGAGGGGAAGCAGTCTGGTAGGCAGATAGACAGAAGGGCTGAGAAGAGCTGGAAGATGAGAAAATTGGGGCAAGTAACAAGGCCGTGGAGTAAATTAATTGCATTGACTCCTGATAGGAACAGTGACAGAAAAGGAATAAAAGAAATGAGAGGAAAAATGGAGAAGTATCATGCTCAATTTTGCATGGGTTGTACAGGTTGTTGTGCCAACATGAAAAAGTGACTCCAAATTATAAAACAGGGCAGGACGTTAATAGAAAAGATGTATAGGCATTGTGTAGATGAGTGATGACTTCTTTCCTTGCAGGATCCAGATGCCCCTATTCGACAGAAACTGCCACTTGATGATTTGGACCAAGAAGATGATGCAAGGTTGTTGAAGTATCTCTTCACACTCATCAGAGCAGGAATGACAGATGAGGTAATGTAACTTTTAATTAAGTAAGCATAAATACCTTACTGTTAAAGCCAGTGAAAAGCTGTGTACTAAAATATCTGTTTAAATTTGGCCTGTAGCAATTCAGTTTCAATCTGTTGTCAATATTGACTGACAAATTAGCATTTTAATGAAACTTGCTTTTAGTTAAATAATTTTGGGTGTAGAATAGATTTTATGGAAAAAATGTAGTTTGGGGGGTTTGGGTTGTTTAACAGTATTTTTTCACTGTTGTGGTTTGATACTAAATACTGCCAGACAAACACACAGAATGCTTTAAAGAACTTCCTAATTGTGTCTCTAATCATCAGTGGATTATCCAACGTGTATATATAATGGCATTTGAGTAAAGGGGAGGAAAGGGGATTTGAGATTCTCGTGCCGAAGACCTTAACTGAGGAATATGGTTACTCGCTCATATTCTGTTCCAGTATGGTGCACATCTGTTCATTTCCGGATGGTATGTGAACAGGAGCACGAGCATATTGCTGCAGGACCATATGAGTACAAATTTGCAGCTTCAGTTGGGTTTGGGAAGGCTAAGTGAACTGGGAAAGTAGATGACTGCATGAAGACATGGATTAAACTCTAAGCAAAAGGACTACACTTTACACTAAACTTACCAGAATGATGTGTAACAGCTGGTTAGCTAACAAAGATGAGGCTGTAGCACATTTCTCACATTGCTGTAAATACTGACTGAAGAACAAAAAATTTCAGTGAAAAAAATTTGATGACATTTACTTTGAAATCTTCCGGTTGTTTTAAGATCCTCTGTGCTTATTTTTCACATAGTAGAATCTCTGCATAAATTAACCATTTTAATAATATTCACATTATTAAAGAAGAAGCTGGAGGTTTTCCTACCTTGAAGTTGCTGATAAAATGCATTATTTTTCAGGCACAGCGCTTATGCAAACGATGTGGGCAGGCCTGGAGAGCTGCAACTTTGGAAGGCTGGAAATTGTATCATGATCCTAACATAAATGGAGGTATCTGCTCCAAAGTGCATTTGAGACAGATATAAAAATACTAAGATCTCATAATACCTGTTTGTGGCAAAGAAAAATAGCTCTTTCTTTTCACCTTATGAGCCTTTTTTGGTATCTAAAGTATTTTACCCTATCTGAACATGTGAAAACTAACATGAAATTATTTTAGTTGAAGGTATGAGTTCATTCAATCCATCTAAACATGCTAAAGCCACTTTTTTTTTTTAGTCAGACATAATCACTGGGAAATAGATGTCTCAAAGTTCTGTACAGATGTTCTTCACCTCCATATAATACTTGAGTCTTTATTTTCTTAACATCTGACTTATGCCACCTAGCACACATTCTGTTGCTTACAAACTCAGATTGGACTATATAACCAGCTTCGTAAAGGTGTACTAGGACTAGAGTTTAGCAAATGTAAATGCAGGAAAAAGAGATGCTTTTAAAGTATTTGAAAATTGTTAAACTACCTTTCTCCTTGGTTCCTTGCAAACGGTTCTCCATTTATAACACAGTACCTCACTTTTCTCTATGTTCTGTACATGGCAGGATTTAGCAAGGAAGAGTGAGTGTTTTTTACAGCTGGGTGTGGAAGGCTTAATGCTTTCCTTCTTTTCAAATGCTGACAGCCTGTTGCTTTTATCTGCATGCCATACCACTGTTACAGCTTTTTTTTGAGTCTACCTACCTAACCTGTTGTTATGCAGGTTTGAATGCCTATGCAGATGCATGCAAAATAGCAGCTCTGAAGCAATGACATTTTTAAGAAGCTTTGATTAAGATATAAAAATTCTTTTTTTCCCTTAACTTTGTTTTTTTTCCAAATGTAGACACTGTAGATATGTTACAGTCTAAAGCATTATTTTTTAAAAGCTAGATAGCAGCCAATTTTTTAAATACTGTAAGTTTTAGATACAAATTCACCAAACTAGCAGAGAAGCCACCTTGCAGTCCAGTCAAAAGCATCAAAATGCTTTAGGAAGAGTTCCAAAGGGATTGAAATTAGGTTATGGCAAGTGGAAAGAAAATAGGCTTTACCTGTTACTGGATTCTCTCTTTTTTTAGTAATACTTTTTTTCCTTTCTCCCCCCTCTTTTTTTTTTTTTTAATTATTCTTTGCACGTAGGAAAAGAGCTGGAGCCTGTTGAAGGCAATCCATACAGGTGCATTTGGAAAATAAGTTGTTGGCGCATGGCTGAAGAGGTAAGATAATGCTGGTTTGCTTTATATTAATACAGAAATTTGAACTTTTCTGAACTCTGAAATTGGATTTTAAGTAAACATACCTGCTCTGTGTTTGCTGCTTAGAGGATTTGCAGTTAATGCTTCTAAGAGGACTTCTGAAATATCCTATTTATTTATTTCGAGAAATCTACATAATCAGCACCACTTTTTCAGGAAATATCTGCCTTTTTTTCTGTTTGAAAGTAAAACCACTGATACTGACTTTCATCTTGACTTAATTGAATGGGAAAGAGAAAACACTGCTTTCTTTCCAGGTCAATGTAAATTTTTCAGGTAAGTTACAAGGGGATGCTAGTGAAGGGGAAGTCACTTGCTATTCTTATTTTGGCTCCCTGTGTATCCTGTGATTTTCCAGCTTTTCTTGGAATCTGTTAGATGGAACATTTTGCAATGAATTACTCTCTAATAAAATGTAAAGTGACTAGAAAACTTAAATGTTTTGTAATTAAAAGTTTGGGTGTTCTTACTGTTTATTTTAGGAGCGGTTTAATAGATATGAAAGAGCAATCTATGCAGCCCTGAGTGGGAACCTCAAACAGGTATGTCAAACCCCCTGGTTAAGTAGCTGTGCATTCCCTTCTCATATGTGACAATGATATCAGAAATATTGCAGTTACTGGTTACTGTACTTTTAAAACTCTAGTAAACAGAAAAATAGCAAACATTGCTGCTTTAGTAGACATGCTCTTTGTAGTACTGACGTGTCTTAATTAAATATATGATAGAATTTTCAGTCAAGGAAAGGCTTGTTTAAGGTGGTGACTACTCTGCTTTGGTGCCTGAAAATCTGATCCTAAATTGTATTTCCTCTGTTTGGGTTCTGATGTTTCTCCATCTCTTGATAATTCTGGGTTTTTTTTATCTGTAGCTTCTTCCAGTTTGTGATACCTGGGAAGATACTGTTTGGGCGTATTTCAGGGTCATGGTGGACACTCTAGTTGAGCAGGAAATAAGAACCTCGGTAGTAACTGCGGAGGAGATGGAAGAGCTCCCTAGAGATTATTTAGAAACAAAGTAAGTTTCAAGTAAAATTATGCTCCTGCACTCTACAAAGCATCCTGTATCATCTGTCTGGAATATTCAAGGTAACATTTTTTGTCTTTTTTCTCCTGCTTTGAAGCTGGACTTCAGAAAAAGTTTTTGAAGAACTTCAGGCAACAGACAAAAGGGTACGTAATAATGGCAGTGTTTCTCCTCACTGCTTACCATTTTTAATTATTCACTGGGTTCTACATTTTACTGCACTATTTAATGAAATGCTCAAATATGCACAATGACTAATTTGTTTCATATTTTCTACCTCTTCTACCTCTACGATGTAAATTTTCTCAATTCAAATACGTTTTTCTATATGCTGCTACCTCTTAACGGTGAAAGGGATACAGGTTTTGTGTTGCCCTGTATCTGCCAAAGTAGCTTGGTGTTCTAAAGAACAGATGACCGACCAGTTGTCTCAGTTTGAGACAAATTTGGGAGGAAGACACTCTGGAATGAACGCCTGACGCTGTGTGGGGTCGGTGGAAAGAGTGCAGCGTCCTTCCCGAGAAGCGTCCCTTAGGCACTCGGTCGGTGCAGCACAGGCACGCTCGCAAGCACACTGACACACCCGTGCTCACACACACACGAAAGCAGGATCGCTCTCTACATCGCCAGAGACAAAGAGGCAGGAGAGATCCTTTGTATGGTATTCCACGGGGGGTTTATTGCAGCCACGCCATGAAGAGCTCAGGAATGAAGAACTTTGAGCAAAAGTTTAGGTGTATGTATGGGGGCAGAGAAAGCATCAGGGGCCAATGAACTGAGGTCACGAGGGTGGAGAGAAGGTAGAGTGACATAACTGTAACCAATGGGAAGAGGCAAGGGGTGGAACGGGGGAACCCAAAACCAGTGGGGTGTTGAGGATGGGAGAATTTCCTGGAACAAAGGCTTATAAGGGGTAAAAGGGGTGTGCCAACCAACTGAGAAGGATTAACATAATACAGCAAGGTCTGATGGGGAACTCACCATTACCTAAAGGGTGACTTCAGATGTCCGAGCTGTCCCACCAGCGGACTTCCACCGCTTTAGGGCCCTTTGGCTCAACTGCCGCAGCAAATGCCCCTCTAGAAGATAGGTTTTGGCACTCCCTCCCCCACCGATACAGAAGGAATTTCTTGGAGGAAAGTGAAAAAAACTATTTATTTAACAAACAAAGTGCTGATGGGGCACAGGAAAAATGAATACCTGTTAGAGACAGAGAAAGCCGGAGGATTTAAGAGTTCCCTCTGTAGCTGGCTCAGCCCCTCCCAAGGTCCGGGGCCAGGATGCAGTGTCCCCGCACCCTCCCTGCCGGTCCACGGGGTCTGTTGATCTGGTTCTCGAGTCACAGCTAGGCCGAACAGTTCCAGAAGAAGTTGTTACCAGAGGATTTCGGTGTGTCGGCATGGGAAAATTTCTTGCCTCAGCTGACAGGCTGGCTAAAAGCAGGAAGGGGCTCCCTGGGCTCTGCAGCGGTGAGAACGCGGGGGAGCGTGTGTGAGTCCTTGAACACAAACCATGCTGAAGAATTCACCCGGCTTCTCTCCCCCATCTCCTGGACCCAGCTTAAAGCTATGGGACCCATTTCTGGGCATAAAGCAGATGATAGGGAAATACAGTATTATCATAAAATCACCCCAAGATACAAATGTTGTCACACATACAAAGCAGAGTAAATCTACTCTTTAACACGTCAATAAAATGTTGAGAATCAATTACATTCCATTTTCTTCATAGGAGGTTTGTGTGCATATTTCACAGCAGGCCTTTCAAAATTTAAAAGCGTATTTGCTTAGACTGTGATTCTTTGTTACTTTTAGCACCCAAAATACTCAGTTCATGTAAGATGGGAATATATAACTTACAGGTTAATTTTGCAGTGATTAAATTGAAACTACACTTTTATTTGCTAGAATGGACACATAGCATTTATCAGTTTGCTAAGACAAAGACATGTCATCAGCCACAAATACACCCAGCTGCATTTGCCATTGCAACATAGTGCAAACCACAGCATAAAGCAAATTTACAGATGTGTTTGGATTGCATTTCATGCATTAATGCATTAATTCCTCTGGGGAGACTGTGGAATTTCTTCCTGAAGTAACTTTCACAGGCCTTTTCTTTAAGGATTTATACACATTGTTGCTGCTTCTGTGATTTTGTAAATCTTATCTGTAACATCACTGTTTATTCTCCTCTTCAGAGCAAAAAGCCCTTAGTCTTGGATTTCTTCCATGAAAGTACTAACTGCACAGATCTATATTTGGTTCTTTCTTTCAGTTTGTCAGTGTTCTCGTAATTTGACATGGAGATAGCAAGTGCCTTTTCTCTTGCTCTTTATGAAGAATACCCTTTGAAATAGGATAGCTTTCTTCCCCTGAGGAACCTTTGCTTTATTGATAAGTTTGTTTTCTTCATACATTATGCTTGAAGATTTATTCGAAGTTTGAATCTTCTTTTTTTTGTCTCCAGAGGGTTATAGAGGAGAATCAAGAACACTATCATGTGATTCAGAAATTCATTATACTGGGAGATGTGGATGGTAAGCATTTCTCTAAGTGATTTTTTTTAATTGTCAACTGACTACATTATTTTGAGTGACCTTTCCAGGAACTTCTGTATGAATGGATTTTTAGAAGCACACAGTAGACAAACTGAGTTAAAGCTATGCTCTAATCATGAGCTGTAGGGACAGTTTGCCCTACAAGGTAGTTTTCAAAGAAGTAATGAAATCATGTAAATGTGTCAGGATGCATGCCAGACTATAGCTATAACTTCTTCTGAGAAATGATAGAATACATACAGTACATTTTTAAGCCAAACATCTGCATCTTTACAAAATTGTTGCCATTCTGTTTTGTTGGACTTCTGAGGCTAAATTACATTTGTTGAATAAATGCATAATTCTGAAATATTTCTTAGGTGGTTTTTTTTTTTTCCTTCATGCTATGGCTAATGCAGACGTTTCCTTGGTGGTTATAGGTTTGATGGAAGAAGTCAGCAGGTGGCTTTCCAAAGACAGAAGTGTGCTCCCAGGACACCTCCTTCGTTTCATGACACATCTTATTCTGTTTTTCCGCACTTTGGGTATGCAGACTAAGGTCAGTTCACTTGTCCTTGATTTGTTGTCACAGCAGTAGCCAGTCTTTGAAGTAGAAATGCTTGCATGCAAATACATAGACAACATAGAGTGATGGTAAACTACTACCAAGCTGATGAGGAGCTGCATGCTTAAATGGAGTATTTGTTGATCTTGGAGCCTAAAGGAGAAAAGAGCATCCTCCTCCCTTCCAGCTGAGCTTAAAAATTATGGTTTGAGGATGGTGGATTCTACTCAGAAGCCCTTTGGTGAGAAGCTCCTGAGTCAAACTTCAGTGTTAGGCTTATTCATGGTAGCCAAGATGTTTTGAATATAACCTGTTCTTACAGACAGTTGTTGGAACTGTACCTATTGCTGCTGTAAGCTCATAAATGCTTTTGCTTGAGGTAATTAGTACCAGCTGAAACTTTCTTATTATCTCCAAGTATAACCTAAGTATAGCCTACTACCTAACTGGCCTATTTATGCTAAATATGCAGATGGGTCACGTAGCTGTAATTACTCGTTTCTGACAATATCCCAAGTAATTTGGGGCTCCCCTTTCCTATTATTCTAAAATTTAGAAGACATGTATCAAGTAGGTTTTTGCTTTGGGCAAAAGACAAGTGCGTGTTTTCATTAGATTATTTAAATACAGCTCTGAGTTATTGTTTATTCATACTTCCAATCACTGCTTGACTCCCTTGTGGAAGTTTGTTGTGAAGTTAGTTAACATTTAGCTAAATAGGAGGAATGTGTGCATGTATATACATACTAGTTTTTTAGCCAGACTCAAAATTTGATAGAGTAGGTCTTTAAGCTAAAGTGCAGTAGAACTAGCCATTAGCATATGTTTGACAGAGGGGACAAAAAAGGTGCAATTTCCTACATGAATTCCATTGTGGAAATCATAACTGTTGTTTCTGCCTTTACGGTTTTGGAGTAGGTGAATTTATTGTATGATTACTTGATCAACCCACAGTAGACTTCAGGGAGAAGAGGCAGATGTGCAAGCTTTTATGATGTTTATTATTTGTTGATTGTATAGAGTTCATATAGGTATATGCTTAGATGGAGGTGTTAAATTTACACATATAAAACTAAAATGATAATACCTGACAGCAACAAACACTTGAGTCTTGGCTAAAGCAGTTTCAGGTGCTCAAACTGTACTGGTTATTTAGTATAGGCTATTACAGATGAGTCAGGTGATATTTATACTCTGTTATCATTTTCTATAATAAAACACGGTATGTAGTACACTGCAGTAGTAATCTATGTGCCTGACATTTTGATTATTAATTTTAAAAATACGGTAAAATTGAAAGATTTAATAATCATGTAAACAGTAACTTTCTAGTTAGACCAAAGACTATATTATCCAGTTGCTGAAAAAAAATTCCTTGGAACACTAATTGAATCAGAAGACATGTTTTTTTAGTCATGCTCCAAGAGAAACAGTTCTTCCAGTTGAGCCTGTTTGTGTAGATAACTGAAGCAGGAATAAGCAAATAACCTTGTGTCTGTTTTAATAGTGATAGCCTGTAAAGAATCTTCTATTTGATTTTCCACATTATCTGATTTAAAATGGAATTTATATTTGTTTGCAATAAGGAGGAAGTTTCTGTTGAAGTCCTAAAGACCTACATTCAGGTAAGCTTTCAGAAATATAGTTTCTTTTCTCTAATTTAATTGAGATGTAAAGGAGGAAGAAAAGGAGACCTAAGGTTTCAGGATGATAAGAGCTATGATGCAGCTAATGCTCTCTTCTCAAGAGAGACATGGAAGCTTGCGTAACGCGCAAAGTCTCTGTCAGCAGTTCTTAAATAAGAGACAATTGTATTGATCCTTGTTTAGAAGCTGAGTGGAATCTTCCTGTATCAGAATAAATTAATCAGAAATCTGCTATACGTTTTTGAGTTTACCTAGTATATGTTTTTACTTTAGTAAACACACTTAGTTGTTTACACTAAGGAATATAGTATGCATATCTATATAGTATGCATATCTATTATATATATTTATATATTAGTGGAGATCCTCTATATATTTGCTTCTTACGCATTTTGTATGCTTGCTTCCTACTGCACAGCGGTTGGTGTCCGAGAAGCACACAGATTTAATAGCATTTTATGTCAGCCACCTGCCCCCAGAGCTTGCTGTTGCTCAGTACGCTTTATTTCTTGAAGATGTCACTGAGAGCGATCAACGCCACCACTGCCTTGAATTAGCAAAAGAAGCAGGTGAGAGACCCTGGCAGTCCAATTACCATTTTATATCTGGAGTTATTTTGTCTTTCAGTAGTTTTTGCTCCAAAACTAGCTATGAATAAGATATTTTTTCCGTCCTGTGTCTCTCTGTTTTTCAGTTAAATAAAATTCATTTGCTGATCACTTCTTCAAGTAGGTATATAGGTGTGTTTTCATTAACTTGGAACTGATTAAACTAAATAGCACTGCTTCTGGGTTATGTCCAAACACACCAGGAGGTAAATGCCAGCTGCCTGTCTCAAATATATGATCTGAAGCTTGACATGACCGTATTATTTCAGATAACTACTTATAAAAATACATACCTGTTTGTGGATTTAGGAAGGTTATGAGTATCTTACATTTTATGGTTGGTTGCTTGCATTCATTGTTAACTTCCTTCCAGGCCTGTGCATGAAATTAGAAGGGATTACAATGAAGCAGCACACTGTCCATTGCTTGATGATGCCTCTGTGCCATTCAGAATACACAAAGAAATAGATTTCCTGCAGATTTCGGTGTCTTAACTTCAGTCATTTTTCAATCATTTTCTTTAAACTGGGCTAAGGTTTCAAAAATAAAACATCCTGCTTAAGCATCTGTAAAACTATTCTGAGCTTTCCCTGGTACATTCCGGTCAAATCATAGCCTTGCTGTCAGAATTGTAGGAATCCGTGATCTTAGCAGAAACATCTATATGCTGTCTTCAGCACAGACTGAAAAACTTGTTGGTTGTCTTATTCTCATATTTGATATTCTCTGTTACATCAAATTTCATTCTTGTAAAATACCTGCAATAAATTACATAGCACAAAAGCTTATCATTTATTCTGACAATGTGTGTGTGAACAGACTGATAAGAATTACCAGTAGTAAGGAATAAGAACAACAATCGGAGTCTGAAAGCCAATTTGTGTCAAGTTTGAATTCATGATAGTTCTTACACAGTTCTCTTTTAACCCAGGTCTGGACGTTGCAACCATAACAAAAACTGTTGTTGAAAACATCCGCAAGAAGGATGCTGGGGAATTCAGTCACCATGACCACGTGCTGGACACAGGCACAACAGAGGTGAGCGCTTTGCAGAGCAGATACTCCACTTTGCAATCAACTACGGAGTCTTTGACCATGTATGAGCCATATTTTTCTTCAACAGTGGTGAAAATTGCCTTGAAAAAGCCTGTGAGGGAAATGTACTTTTCATGTGACCAAATGAGGATATTGCACAAATCTGTAACTGTTTCTACTTCTCCTCGCTTTTTGGGTGTGTGCTTATCAGCAGCCATGCCTGTATACAAACATTAAGTGATGATAAAGACCCATGACATGACTGCAGCACCCTGTGTTGTAGCTGGGAGTAGGATGTTGTTGTAGCCGCTATGATTTATGAGGATTAATAGTTTAGATCTCAGATGTACCTTTTAAGATGCTGAAGTGGCATTTCTAGCTGCAGCAGACACTGCTTTTGCTGACAGTTTCCTTGTCACTGCTATTGAGCATTGGTTGGATCCAACTCAGTGCTTTAGGGACAGCAAAGTAATGTTAATAGCCTCTATTCAAAGTACTGTTCAGAAAGCAACTGATCATTTGCAAATTTGTGGCAGTATTTTTGCTGTTCAGTTCAAAGTTTAAGCTCTCTAAGACAAAAAGGTAGCTTATCTAACACAAGAGTTGGAAAACTGTGGTTGCAGGCTGATGGCACCCCTGAAGATTTTATCAAGAGCTCCATAAAACATGTTGGTACAGTTTATTAATATTAAAATTTGAGGAAAATGCATCATAATCCATAAAAAATTTTAAGAGATAATGCTGAGTATCTTGTGAACACTTAAAAATTATTTTTTTTATTATTTCATACAGCAGAGATTTTCTAAGCTTATGCATAAAGCAGTCCTTGTTACTATAGTACAGTTACTACTGTGATTCTGTGACTATGTTGTAATGCTTTCCAAAGTTGTGTATTTCCCTGACCAGATTTAATGCATGTTACATGAGCTGTGTGCTTGAAATGGTGATGAATCTCTGTGTTGGTTTTACAGGCGGATCAGCTGAAAATAGATGTAATTGACTGGCTCGTATTCGATCCTGCACAGAGGGCAGAAGCACTTAAGCAAAGCAATGCAATCATGAGGAAGTTCTTGGGTACTAAGCTTCACAAATATTGTAGACTTATTTTTAAGTGTTGGTTTTGTTCTCATTAGCTCTTGGCATGACATTTGATATAACTTTGAATCTAGTCTATTAAAAAGCATGGGTTTGCCAGCTTAAGAAGATATGGTATGGAAATTGCAAAGCTCTGATACCCGGTTCACATTCTCATAGCATCCAAGAAACATGAAGCTGCAAAGGATGTGTTTGTGAAGATTCCCCAAGACTCTATAGCAGAAATATATAACCAGTGGGAAGAACAGGGAATGGATACTCCACTTCCAGCTGAAGATGACAATGCTATCCGGGAACATTTATGTATTCGTGCATATCTGGTGAGTTTCAAATATGCAATATTACAAGTTCCTGTTTAGAAATAGTGGCGGCTTTGCCTTGGTGGTGAGACTTTAGCTTTGTCCATTTGATACAACTTCTGATTCTTTGATGCATTAAAGCTGTGCATGTAATGACATTGTGGTTATTAGATGAATCAGAAATGTCCAACCACTGTTTCCAATGCAATTCAGGAAGCCCACGAAACCTTTAATGAATGGTTTAAACACATGAACTCAGCTCCACAGAAGCCTTCTTTGTTACCCCAAGCAAGTTTCACTGAAAAAGTGGCCCATGAACATAAAGAAAAGAAGTACGAGGTAGGTAGAAGTCCATCTTATTTAGTGTAAACTTTTATATTCTTGCTTTAGACGCAGTCTAGTTTAATGAAACAGAGTAGAAGATGGCTATTTGATATTATTTAAGGACTCTATTGTAAATTATTTTTAGGTTGAGAGTATGAGACAGTAGAATGATAAGGCCACTGCACAATAAATTCTGTTTTTTTAATGACTCAGCTTTACATAAAATATTGTAATGTAGTAGTAAATATTCATTATAATGTGTTGTCAGTGTTACTAATAAATCTGAGCACTTCATTTTGCTATTAACTCTTCATTTTTGTATTACCAGCTTTTGTTTTCTAAAAGATGCTGCAGTTTTGTTTTGACTGAAGTTCTTTTTGCATGTCTGGCCAGTATAAATATCCTGTATTCAGTTAATACAAACACTTGTTTTCTAAGCATGGCAGAATAAGTTGTTTAGAATTGGCAGAATAAGTTGTTTAGAATTATCTTTCTCTAGGGGCTTTGCTTCTGAACAACCTGTCTGATTCTCTGGACAGGGCATTAAGCAAAGATGGAAATAGCTGTTAGCAGCAGGCTTTTAAGTTTTAGCCACTGGCTGAAGATTCTAATTTGAGTTGGAGCTGTGCTGTCTGTTGCAGTCTGTTTTAAAATAGCCTTGGAAGTTATCCTGTTCTGCAGTAGTTTATTTTTTGTTTCTTTGCCAGATGGATTATGGCATTTGGAAAGGCCTCTTGGATGCTCTTACAGCTGATGTTAAGGAGAAAATGTACAATGTGTTGCTGTTTGTTGATGGAGGATGGATGGTTGACGTTAGAGAGGTAAAATGAATTTTTATATCACGACACAGACCACAAAGCACAGAGCGGATGCAGTTGTATCTTTGTGACATTTAGTTTGATGTGTTCCTGTTTAATTGGCTCTGGCCTTGCTGTGAGCATTTAGAGCTTGCTCCCCTTAGTTACCATACAGATCATATCTGACAGTCCACTCCAGGCTGATTAGGCCCATTTTCTGCCTCTGACAATACCAATTGTGTGGTTATGCTGAGTTGCCTGTTAAAGGTAGATTTTCTTAATACGTTATTTTTCACTGGTAAGGATGCCGAGGATGACCCTGAGCGAACACACCAGATGATCTTGCTGCGAAAGCTGTGTCTGCCAATGATGTGCTTTTTGCTGCACACGGTGCTCCACAGCACGGGGCAGCACCAGGAGTGCCTGCGCCTCGCTGACATGGTCGCCTCGGAGCGCCACAAGCTGTACACGGTGAGTTAGGGAGGGCTGCAGGCAGCCTAGCTTACATTAAAAGCTCTGTGGGTTGGCTGTGGAAAAAGCTTCTATATAGAGAGGAAGACACCATATGTTCCTTAACATCCTAAGTTTCTCTTTCACTTCCCATTCACTGCAGTAGTAAAAGGCTTCCTTGTGTTATGACTTAAGGAATCAAAGAGTTAACTTTGAAACACTGAGTATGATGACCAGTGTTACAACAAGCAGTTCTTCTGAGTACTGCAGTTACTAGTTTTTGGATGTGGGCTACTGAATTTTAACTTCATGATCTTAAAGGTCTCTTTACCAGCCTAAATGATCCTATGATTCTAAGTTTAGCTGTAGAATTGTAATTGATTTCTTTACTTCCATTACATTTCAAACACTGTATAAGCAGATTTTGTTCTGGAGTGCTTGGTTTACCTGTAATCATCTTTGCCTCCAAAAGCCTGAAAAACAACCCCAAAATGAGACAGAGCTATCTTGAGCCTACCTTCAGGTTTTGTATGCTGCTACTAACTTCCTGTGCCTTACTAAACATCCTTCTGAAATGCCTGATGATCCTCTATCTTAAATAGAAATAAATAGTCAGATAGAAAAATAGTAACTTAACCACCACTTTTTTATATCAGTGCTATTCATTGCAAATAAATTTAACTTAATTATTATTGAATTTTTATTATTTATTCTTAGGTATTTTCAAAAGAAGAACTCCGAAAGCTTCTACAGAAGCTGAGGGAATCTTCTCTGATACTTCTGGACCAGGATCTTGATCCTTTGGGATATGAAATTCAGCCATAAGTTTTCATGTAGATACTTGCAAAAACTTCTCAGCATGGACATTCTGGTTACTAACAAAACAAACAAAAGACCCCAACAAAATCATTACTTGGACAAAGCATTCTCCTTGTGTGGGGTAAAAACCCCCAACCTTCAGATTTCAGTTTAAACTTGAAAAAGTATGACCAACTTCAGAAATGCTATTTGTTATACAACCTTTTTCATATCTTTTTCCTAATAAAAGTGCTTGAAAAAGAGGAACTGTTTGTTCATTCTAATGTAAAATGTCATTATATAAATTTGGTGATTGCATGGACCTCCTTAATCTGTTTGCTACATGCTGAAAAGAGCTGCCCATAGACTGGAAACATTACTTGGCAGTAAAATGTGCAGGAATACAATGGGGAGAAAGTGAGGCTGCTGGAAGGTGTATGGAGAAAGTAGGGGAGAAGAAAACAGACACACTGGAGAAAAGGAAAACTGAAAAGCAAGTGAGGGGTTACTTCCAGCCCTTCAGAGGAGAAGGCAGCCTTGCTTCACGGCTTTGTGCTGTTCTCCTGTACATTAAGAAGTTGCTAAAATGCTGATGAAATCCTGAACCAGAAGAAAGATGATCATACTTTGAAACCCCCATGTTTGAGATTGTGTAGTTTATGTTGAAAGCTTGTTCTGCCCCCATTTACATGTGTAAACACACGTTTAGCGGCCTCTCCCTTAACAAGACGGAGTGCAGAAGACGTGCAATGCAGTTAGGCGAGGACCTTGGCTCCTTCGCCCAAGCCGGTGTCTTTTGA
>VZRQ01007202.1:322791-391167 GCA_013397975.1 Machaerirhynchus nigripectus
TTTGACAACACGACAAAGAATGCACTTCGTGCTGTACATCTGCGCGGTTGTGGAGAGGTACGTGTGGCTTGGAGCCGAGTGCGGTTTTGGCCATCGGGGGCTCTTGGGCAGGAGCTGGGGGCACACGCAGCGGCACACAGACACACAGAGGGGCACACGCTGCCCCCCNGCTGGCGGCGGGGCTGCTGGTCAATCTGGCCGCCTCCATCTGCATCGTCTTCCTGAACAAGTGGCTATACGTTCGGCTGGGCTTCCCCAACCTCAGCCTCACCCTGGTGCACTTCGCCATCACCTGGCTCGGCCTCTACTTGTGCCAGGCGCTCGGCGCCTTCTCCCCCAAGAGCCTCCAGCCCGCGCAGGTGCTGCCGCTGGCCCTCAGCTTCTGCGGCTTCGTCGTCTTCACCAACCTCTCCCTGCAGAGCAACACCATCGGTACCTACCAGCTGGCCAAGGCCATGACCACGCCGGTCATCGTGGTCATCCAGAGCGTGGCTTACGGCAAGACCTTCCCTCTGCGCATCAAGCTGACCCTGGTGAGGAGGCGGCGGGGCTGAGGGGAGCGGGGAGGGGCGACGCTGGGGGCAACGACCCTGCCTAAAACCGTCGTGCCCACCTCCACAGGTCCCCATCACGCTGGGTGTTTTCCTCAACTCCTACTACGACGTGAAGTTCAGCGTCCTGGGGATGGCGTTCGCCACCCTGGGCGTCCTGGTGACCTCCCTGTACCAAGTGGTGGGTAACGGCGCGGGGCGCGGGAGCGTTGGGGTGGTTGGGCTTCAAGATGCTGCCCCTCGGTTTGAGCGCCTTTAAGTAGCACCCAGCCTCCCAGGAAACCCTCCGTGCTCCGTAATCTGTTTTTTAAAACCCCACCGAATTACGATAATCCACCATAACCCCTGATAAATTAAGGAATTGATCGTCCTTGCTGCTAAAATTTGGGATGTTATCTTTAACGTGAGCGTTATTTTCAAGCGGCGAAGATTGCTTTAGCGGTAAAACTCCTTTTTTTCTAGAGGGAACAGACGTTCTCCTTGCTGAAGCAAGTGCCTTGCGTTTGAGCTTTTCCCCTAGAAAGGATGTTTTCCAGTCCTGCAATCCCATGGTTTATCCTTGAGCTATTTACATTTTATCAGTATCCTGCTTCAGTTTCGACTATACACGTTCTAAGGTGGTTTTGTAGAGGGTGAATTAATACATAAACACACAATACAACCTTCCTGGATGATTATGGTTGAAAAAATTGGTATGTCCCAGGACTGCCTCAGCCCTTTCTGCTGTAACATTGTACTGATAGCTCACCCGATTTGTTATTGACCATGACTGTAAGAGCTTCCTAAATTAGAAACCCCTGTCATGTTGATGTGGTAGATGTAAATGTGAATTTCTTTGTACGAGGTGTACTGTCCCTCCAAAAAAAGTGAGGCTCTCTGACCCCATAGTCTGTAAGATGATAAATAATGGTCTCTTGTCCTGTTTTGGGGCAGGAGGAGGAAAGGTGCTGCATAATAACATTAAGTGATGATGTGTGTACTGGAGAAATAATGGTACTTGGGCAAAATTATATAGATAAAAAAACCTGAGCAAGTTTATGTGCTGGAATCCATGTTACCAGTTAATGTGATTTAAGAAGTATTAAACATCATTCTTCCACACAACATAAAGATGCATCTTTTTGTCTGTAACATCTATCTTCATAGCCATACATAAGTAATATTTGTGAAAGCATGCAACCTTGAAAATTGAAGTTAGAGTCAATTATAATCAATATTGAAATGAAATCCATTAAATCTGGAATAAACTGACAAAAGAAAGACAAAAGTGTACTGGTTTTGTTAGCTTGTATGTACAGGAAAATGAGAAGAACAGAATCCAGCCCCTGCTTAGGCAAGGATACTCAGCTCCAACAAGACAGGGTCTGGAATTTGTGTTGAGAATAAAGGGCAGCTGGTATTTTCTTCCCAGCTCTGATACCTTTTTGTTCTTCCTCAAGTACAATGCTTTACCTCCAGGCTATGGAAAAAGGAAAATTCAGGCACTCTTTTCACTGCCCCTGCATAAGATTTTCTCCTCTCATGGCTCTTTCACTTGAAAGAGACAAACTCGTGGGACCCCCGTTGAAGCAAAGTTGAGGCTCAACACCCTGTTTAAATAGTATTGTCCACGTGAGACTCCCTCTGTGTTAGTAGCCAGTTTGCTTTTGCTCAGGTTTTTCAGTTTACAGGGTTTTTTTCCTCATGTTTAACAACTTTCTCTTTTGGTTTTAGTGGGTAGGTGCTAAGCAGCATGAGTTGCAGGTAAACTCTATGCAGTTGTTGTACTATCAGGCGCCAATGTCCTCAGCTATGTTGTTGTTCATCATACCCTTCTTCGAGCCAGTCTTTGGAGAAGGGGGAATATTTGGGCCCTGGACGCTTTCTGCTGTGGTAAGGCTTTTATTGACTTTATTTAAATAATTATCACCGATGTAGTTAAAATTGATAGTAAGATTGGTTTCTTTGTGAAACAGATTTTTGTACAGCTGTTGGCTATGGTGAGATGAGAGGGGCATGTGTAGGACAAAAAGCCCCTTGCTGAGTGTGCCCCACTTCCTCTGAGAGGACCGAGTCTTATCAATTGATTTATCTCCTTATTCTTGTCTCCATTTAAGGGGCATCTGAACAGCAGGAAAATCTATCAAAATCCAGAAGCTTCCCCTCGTGTATTAGGTGCTCTAGTTCTAGCTCTGACTGTCCACTCAGAGAAAGACAGTCTCAGCTTCTCTTCTGTGGAAGGATGCCAACAGTGGTTGTTCTCTAGAATTAGTAGTTTATTTTCACCAAGAAGACTGTAATTTCTCTCCGTATCCTTCTGTCCAAAAAAGAGCCAGTGGCATATTCTTACTACTGCTGCTTGTACCCCTCAGTGATGGGTCATTTCTTGTAGCACTGCAGTTTATGAATGGGATAGCAAGTATTGACCATAATAAAATCAGATACTTTGCTGAAGTAGTTTTTGTTGTGATCATAAATAAGACATTATCTCAAAGTTGAAGAATACAACCTCTATGTGAATGAGTGTCCAGATTTTCCAAATCACTCCTAAATGTTCACCAGGACTAAAGGAGAAAAGGCCTGTGGCTCTATCAGTGTATATTTGTGGATGCCATACCCTGAGCTGCTTATACACATCACCAGTGTCTGTACTGATTTGAAGCTGTTTCTATTTTTGTTATCTATATGTTTTTCTTGCCTGATATTTTGCATTTGGAAGTAAATGAAACTAAATAAATAACCTGTAATGTATCTACAAATAGCCAAAAGCGTGGCAGATTACTGATTGTGTCCATTAATCCACAGATAATGGTACTGCTGTCTGGAATAATAGCCTTTATGGTAAACTTGTCCATTTACTGGATCATTGGAAATACGTCTCCTGTCACGTATCCTTTTTAACATTAGTCATTTCTCCTGTTTCCAGATTAATTATGTTGGAATTCATTTGGGCTGATTTATGTGGGAAAATTGTTCGATAGCCTTCCTGGTTTATTGTAAATGATGAAGCTGGACAAGCATGTTCGTGTTTATTGTATTTTGTTTCTTTGTTTGGGGTTTGTGTAGGTAATGGCTGTTCACTCACTGACCTTCATACCTGCCAGGAATAATAACTCGCACTTTGGCTGCCTTGAGGAAGTAAGTGTTGGCACATCCATCACACTGGAGTGTACAGTGGGTGAAAGGCTTTAGGTGGAGGTCAGTATAGCCACAGAGATCGGGAAAACTCTGTGAGTGGGAGTCAGCACGGTGTACCATTGCATGCTTTGGGTGGAACTAATGAAAATTCCAAGTGTTTCTTTGTACAAAAGGTAATACTGGTATTGGCTATTATCCTTAACAGATGTCTAGGTATAACATGTTTGGACATTTCAAGTTCTGCATCACCCTCCTGGGAGGGTGCCTCTTATTTAAGGATCCATTGTCTGTTAACCAAGGCCTTGGGATTCTGTGCACACTGTTTGGCATTTTGGCCTACACCCACTTCAAGCTTAGTGAGCAGGAAAGCAATAAGAGTAAATTGGTCCAGCGTCCATAGAGCAAGAGTTTCTGAAGACTGTTGTGAAGGAAAACAAGTATTTAAATATGCATTGATTTTAGAATGCACAAAATGTCCTCATCCATTTAGATCTATGGTTTTAGTTTAACTGCCAGGATTGTTTTTCTGTAACTAAACCAAATGAACTGAAGGATGTAAAATACTGGGGTTTTGCCATCTCAGTCTGTCCTATCGTTTTCATTAAATTAAAACAGTAACTTAAAAGAGAAAAAGGCACACTTCAAATTGCTGTGGAAATTGTACTGAAGTAATTATATTTTTTTTGCATACCAAATGAGATCATGATGGCTACAGTTATAATACAGAGAGAGAGAAAGAAAAAGAATCCTGTCTCTGTGATCAAGCCAGTATTGCTGTTGTGAAGAAACTTGGAGGCACTTTTATGCAGATGTTCGGTAGGTAGCGATGCTTCCTCATTTTTGTCTGATGAACAATGAAGAGGGAAACATACTTTTTCCAGTCATTTTAGAAAAAGGCTGCCAGACTCATTCCTATTTCTTGTATATGCTTTCTGATCTATGTTTGGCTTCAGCACAGGGATAGATTTTTAGATGAAGAAAGGAGATTAAAATTACAGGTGAAGAGGAGAGCAGAAAACTTGAAGCCACAGGCCAAGCTGTGGAAAAATAGGAAATCTGATCTAAACAGTTCATCTTAATTTTTACTTTTAATTTGTCGGGACATTAATGAAGTAATTAAAGTTTTGAAAAATTTTGTTACTGCTTTATAATTTTCTCTGTGCCAAAACCAAGACTTTACACAAGATCTTGTATATACTTGTGAGCCTAATAAAATCTCTGGCTTTGTGGTAGTAACCTAATGTTTTGCAGCTCTTGCACACAGACACCCATGCTAAAAAAATATTTTGGAGAAGGCTTCGGAAAGGTCAGCATCTTTAATGGGAGCGAAGGTTGCCCAGTTCTCTCTCTTGCCTTCAGCACCACCTCCCTTGCTCCCACGCCTTTCCCCAAGAGTTACCTTGGGTGGCATCTGCAGGTTTGTCTGTTGTCATTGTTTTAGGGAAAAGGCCCAGGGGCTGTCTGGACAATGCTGGGTGTGAGGCAGCATTCCCTCAACAGACAGTCCTGGGCAATGTATCTGAATGACTGAAGAGTGCAAGGTGGGACCTGCTTCTGCTCTGATTAAAAAATGCTTTGAAAATTATTTTATGACAGTGTCAGGCACTTATTTTGACAACGTGGATGGAAGAAGTTCAGTGCTGTTCTAGTTAAAAAAAGGAAAGAAAAAATAACTGCTTTCTGTAAATCTGGTGAGAACATATGTTCACTAGATTTGCAGGGTTAGAATTTAATTGCAGTATCTTAATCCTTACATGTTGGGGTTTGTTTTGTCTTCATCTACCTCTATCAGATTTAAAGAGGGGAATTCTGTGGACAAAACCAAGTATTTAAGTTTTGCAGCCACTGACAAATAATATTTAGTTCCTCTAAGCTTTTTATAATAGAGGTGAGAAGTCTTTGTGTTGGAAACAATGCAACTTCTCTCAAGCTTGTAAATTATTTATTCTGTTACTGAGTTCTTGATTTAAGAAAAAGTTATTCCTCTGTGTAACCTAAGTTTACACTGTAACACTCTATATCATTTCAGAGGTACAAATACCTGAATAATTTAACATCTTTACCAACTGTTTATTGGACATTGTACTGGTTCAAGGATATTTTTTTTAATACATTTTTACAGATCTGTATAATTAGTTTAAAAATACAGCCTGGACTACCAAAAGATGTGTTCAGATGGTCAAGCTCTGGGTGCATATCCTTCAGTATGTAGTCTGAGAAAGCCATTTGCATTAATTTGTGCTGTGCACAAGTTCTTTTGAGATGTAGATAGACTGCAAAAAACCAGCTAGAAAACAACTGAATTATATACCTGTATGACAAAAATATTTGAGATGAGATGGATGTAAATATATATATATAAAGCGGTAGAATGAACTAAACAACCATGCCCAGAAATACAAAAGACTCCTTAAGGAGAGGAGCAGATTTGCAAGAGAAAGTTAACAGCATCATTAAAAAAGTACATTATATATATAATCTGGTGCTGGAAGGGGTGTGTGTGGGAGTCACTTAAGTGATGTGATTTTTTTTTCCATGCATTCAAGAACTCTCTTTTGAGATTTACTTGTTGTATCTAATAAATAAAATATCTTGAACTTTGTCATATTGTTCAAAATATTAAATCCAGGAGGCTTGTGTAATTGTGGGACAAATAGATCTTTGTATGTATTGTTTTTTTGGACACCACATGTAGGGTGGGAATAAATTTTTAATCATTTGTCTGATACCTGCTTATTGCAGAAGAGAGGAGTTGTTCTTGTCTTTTTTCATCTTCTGTTTGAATTGCGTAACTTAGGGGGTCTGGGTGTGTATAAGACAAAATGGTACCGCATGGATTTCTGTCCATATGGATATGGAAGGGAGTTTGAACATTTTGGATTCGTGGCACAAATGAGGGAAACTTTAAATCCTGAGGTAAAACTGGTAAAAATTACTGATAATTACTTGCTTATTCTAGTTTTTACTGCATCACTTCAATGTGCTTTCCTGCTAACTGTGTGTATTTCAATCAGTTTTGTCTTTCCTGAAAAAGAAATCAGAGACTTGCAATCTTCAGCAACGTGTAGTCATCACCCTGTGTGAGCTGTTGCAATTGAAGCTGTACCGTACACACCCTGGTGTTTGCTTTCTCCTTTTCATTTTGCTTTATATTCTATATATGACTAAACTGTGATAACAGGATAGGCTGTGGTCCGTTTCTGCCACGCAGTGCTTTGCTGCTATATTAGCATTCTTTACTTTAAAAAGCTACCATTGATGTAGTTCAGATGGAACTGTAGATATCAAGATAAATTTAAAAATGAGAGCAGATGATTCTGATTAAAATGTGATTGACTGGCAGTAAGTTATCTAGCCTTGTCCCCAAAAACTCTTTAGAACAACATCCACAAGATTTTCTCATTGTACCCAAAGCAATAGGAAGTATATCTTCATTTAAGAGATGCAAATCTGTGTTACCTTTAACTTTGGTAACTCTGTGCTTGTTTGACAGCTTTTGCATCAGGTTTTGTACAACTTGCTAAGTTCTTGCAGGCTCTGGGGCAGAGTGCCAGAGGAGTTTTCCTGTTGATGGGTGAACAGCTGCTCTCTCTGGCTTGAGGCTGGAGAGTGGTTTGCTGCTGTTACATGTATGAAAAGGAGGTTTGTCTTGCAGGAAGTCTACAACATTCAGGACAGAACTGCAATTCAGCAGCACTGTATCCTCTCTCTGTATCATTTCATGAAATGAATACCCAGCAATGGCCTGGGGCTAAAGCAACATTAAAACTTTGTTTAGGGTGCCCATAGTTTTTTATTGAACTTTTAAAAAAATATTAGTGGTAGTCAAAGCAGGTTAAATATTAAGGTAAAAGTCTCATTTTTATAATGTCTTATTATGTAAGAGTTTCAGAAGAGTGTTTTATAACATTTTGGAGTTCAGCTAATGTCTAACCCACGTCTAATTTGTCAAATCTGCAAAATCTATCAAAAGATGCTGGATTTGATAGCTGGCTGTATATATCAATACAGTGTGGCTGCTGAGGAGGGGCCCACTCTTGAGCAGTGCTGGACACTGGCACACTGTTAAGGTATTTAGCAGTGACTAAGAAACATCTGGCCTGAAATTCACCAGCGTACTTGGAAAAGGAAAAAGGCTCCCTGATTGGTGAGTGCTTTTTAACTTCCTGCTTTTTATGTTCCTGCTTTCAACAACAGGCTTGCAGGTTAAGGGAATTTGGAGAGCTGGCCTTAGTCCCTCATATCACCTTTCATATTAAGATTTTTCTCCCAAGATGTCCATTTTGTTCCCAGTTACATAGTTATGTCTTACCTAGATTTTAAAAGAAAGAGTTTGGATTACAGACTTGCAGGTGTTTATTTATGTTATGGGGTTTTTTCCCTCTTAAAATTTTATTTTAGCTTTTCAAAACCCAACTTCCCTGTTTAATGGGAAAACAAAAAAGGAAAAATTATTTTTAATAAATGAAAGGCAACTGCGTATATATAGTGAAGATGTTTTGTTTTGCAAAGGAATTTCACTCTTCTAATTTTGAAGATGCAGCTCTTTGTTTTTCTACTGTTACAATCTGGCAGATGCAAAGAAGCACCAGCTTTTCTGCTTCATACAAATTCACTCTCTTCCTGCAAGTGCTCTCCCTCTGATCGCAGTCTCAGCCCTCCATTTGACAGCTCAGTTGTTATAAAGATGATTGGGATGTCAGCTGCAGAGGGTTAAGAACACAAAGGAAAAAACTATCAGCAGGAGCTGATATAATCTTGGGTAATGAGAAATCCTACTGTAAGATAGAGAGACATCTTACCAAACAGGCCTGTGCTAAGCAGTAGGGAGAGGTGTGGGTTCATCTCCAGGCAGGTATTACAAAGAATGCAAGAGCTAAATTGTTTGCATTCTTACTGTGCTGTATTAGTTGACAAATGTAAATTTGTCAACTAATAAAGTAATTTTTAGTAATATAAAATTGAAAATATAAATGCCATGCAAAAAAAAAAAAAAAAAAAAGAGCTGAATTCAGAGAGTATAAAATCTTTGCCAGGCTTGTCCCACAGCAGTGATTAACCTTCCTTGAGAGAAGGGAGCTATTGTTGTTCCTCCCCTGCTCCAGTGATGCTGGGCCTGGTGAAGGAGGGTTTGTGTTCCAGAAAGCTGTGCTTTTTTTTAGCTGTATCAGTTGGTCCAAAGAAAATATATCACCTCTCCCTATGGGACAGAGCTGTTTCAACTTTCATCCGACTGACTTGGATCATTCTCCTGTCTTCCTTGTGTGTGTAAAACGACCTGAAAGGTCTAATGGAACTAACAATTCTGTTCTATGATGCTGTGGCCCTGGGGAGTAGAACATACTCCATTGCCTTGTGTAGCTGCAGTGTCCAGTCAGCAGTAGAGAATCCAGCCCAGCCCAAGGGGTCATAGTTACAATCTGCAATACGAGGACTAAAGAAACGGGAATCCCTTTTCATTGTTTTAGTTGCCACATAGTTTCTAATACTTTCCAATTTTAGTCTTTGTCATTTCCCTTTAGTAGGTGCATAAGAAAGCTCCCTTTCCTGTTCCAGTCTGTCCTTTCTGTATAATTATGACATAGTTTATGGATTTCTGGAATTGAAACAGAAATTGTATCACTGCTCACATAAATACATTGACCTCACCCACTGTTGCTGGTTTTTTTACATAGGGGCCCTTGTCTGCCTTCCAATCCAGGAAGAATTATTTGCTTAAAATACAGGAGGAGTCAGGTTAACCTGAATTAAGAGGTAATTAGTCATCTGAGGAGCTGCACATGCCTTCCCAGCTGCACTCACTCAGTATCTAACAGGCACAATGTGCTGCCTTTATAACGGATAGGCAGGAACAGACATGGGCAGATTAAACATAACGTAATTAAAGTAAGTTATGTATTTAGAAGCAAGTAGAGGGAATAATCCAAAGGCTGCTTGGAGGATTGGCATTGCAGAGATATTTGCTGATCGGTTTGTAGATTCACTGGAACATGAATACAAGCCATTCATTTGAAGGCACATGGTTATATTCAAGGAGCCCCAAGAAGTCCAGCATGGCTGTGTGGGTAACACGCACATGCAGGATGCACATGCAGGCTAAGCAGTGTGTCAGAAAAGAGCAGGATTATTTTTAGAACCATAGATGGCTGTGTCTCATCCAGGAAGTGCAGGGAGGAGATCTCTCGTTGAAGCAGAGCACAAGAATGTAATTTTTAATGACCTTGGCACAAAAAAATGTTGTGTTTTTAACTTTCTAAATAGGCAGAGATTGAGAAGCAAACTCATTTAAAGGAGCTGTGTTCTGAAGCACAGGAAATATTCATGGATACTGAGACCATAGAAAAGAGGTGGTTGTGATCAAAGAAAAAAAAGTGAGACAATGGATTAAGAAACAACTGAGAAGAGTAAACAGCACATACACATCTAGGCAGGTTTTTAAATATAAGGTCTAAGTTTAGACACTTAACTCTGCAGTTAGGCAGCTCAGTAACAGGGACGGATTTGTCAGTGTGAACTTCTTCTCTTTCAATAGAACTTAATAGAGAATGGCATTGGTTTAGCATTTCCAGAAAGGAAGCTGCATAATTGACATTTTTGTCTCCAACTGAATTAGGTATGCTACCCAACCAAGAAACTGAGTCCTTGTTCTGTTTCCTTACTCTGCCCATAATGTTTTTAATCCTCCTTACTCTCTGGGGAAAAGAAACCATTTGTGCACTTTATTTTCTAACTAGAGTGACGGAATGGGTTTTGTTTGGCAATACACCAAAGTTGTGTATTAAAAACTTGGATTAAGATCTTCTTAATCAGGTTTCTTCTCTTTGAGTTGAATGGAAAAAGCCTCTCCAGCTCCTATTATACACCATCAACTGTTGTGAAATAGATGCTTCTCTCCAGGGAGTCCAAAGTGCTTACTTGTTAAGTGCATTTCTTGTGGTGGTTAATCACAAAATTATTTCCTATTTGTTAATGCAGTTGGGAGAAGAAACTGACAGTGGTGATCACACACTGTCCAGGAAATTATGATACATTTCTGAAAACACATAATCTTGCTTTACTGAGTGTTAAGGTGGTTCTTCTCATCGGGATTAACAAAGTACCAATGCTTTTCAACTAGTATTCCCCAGAGACCCACTTCTTCATCTTTTCTTCAGGCACAGTTTGCATAAGACTTTGGTGTATAAGAAGAAAAAAAAAAGGATGTAGTAGATGTTTTCCCAAACAAAGCCTGAGCAAAATCTTTCCACAAAACATGTTTCAGTTCATTAGGGCTTTGTCTCTATTGGGATGGACATGTAAACGTTAATTCTATACCCCTAAACCCACAGTGTCAAAGAGTTCCAGCTGACAGCAGCGTGAATGGACACGTGGGAGGCTGGCACTGAGCTGGGATTGCTGAGCACCTGCACTCAGTTGGTTTTACAGAAATAGATGCAAGGTTACAGAACCAGCTGTATTTCGGTGTCATTCAGACCTTATCTTGGATGCTGAAGACAGATATTTAAATTCAGAAACTCTGAGAAATTAGCAGATGTAGTTGAAGACATGCTCTTAGCGCACATTACATGAGACGGCAGCATCAGTGGAATGTCGTGTTCCAGCTTAAAGGCGTAAGTCCCGTTTCTTCACTTGGACCCAGCCTGGGTATTTGCTTCTGCCCCTTGTCTGAACTGGGAAGTTTATATGGCCCTCTGCTAGGCAGAACAGCCACGACTGGCTACAGAGTAAGTCGATGCCTTCCTGTGCACGCAGGCAAGTTTCCGTGCTGGGACAAGGGGGAAGAGTGACACCCCACGGCTGGAAACAGGATCGAGGGAAGAGGGGCGGGGCGGGGCGGGAGGCGCCTCGTTCCATAGTCTGGATGTAACGTCCACACGCCCAGACTCAGGAGATAGGTTTTGAAGGAGAGAGTGTCACACACAAACGAAATGGTGAGAAAACACTATTTTCATATACAGCTACCAGCCTCTCAGACAGAAGCCCTCAAAGAGCTTCTTAAGCACTCAACGTATTCATGAACCCGTAAGTGGTCTTGAACTCTTTAGGAGACTGGCCCTGAGCCCCAGTGGCTTGCTTCCTGCCTCTGCAGCCTCCTGTGAACTGGCAGATCTCTATTCCCCTTGTTCCCTGTATAAAGGGAAGATCTTTGGAACGTACGTTGTATGTTGATCCGATTTTTCAGTGTGCTTTATTTAGCTGAACCAGTCAGTGCTACATCATCTGTTTCTGCTTCTTTGATAGCCTATAGTAATTCACTGGGTGTCACACAAATCACTGAGATATTATTTTTAAAGGCTGGTTAATTTTCTAATCAGTTACTTGTCCCTAAGCAAGCCAGGATTTAAATGCCTTCAAGTTAAGTATTCTCAGTGTTTTCATTGAGTGTAAAAGTAAGATAAGCAAGTCATCCCCTCCCCGTCTTTGGAGTTTCCGTTTAAAAATGAATCTAAATCAGCGTATGCAAAGATGTCTGAGGAAATTATTTTATGATGTGATGTCCTTATTGTCTAATGAGATTTAAATTCGGGATGATAGGAATGATAAAGATGAAGAAAAACTTATGGAAATACTTTGCTGCAGAAGTGGTTTGGCAGGATTGGATTGAGGTAGAAGAAGTCAGAGACACTGGGCTCTAAAGAGGGGTTGCTTGCATTGGAAACTGGAACCAGAATCTAGTAAAAATGGAGCTGATATGCATATAAAACAAAAATAAAACCATACAGTTTTCTTAGTTTTAGTGCAGTCATCATTTTGGTCTTGCATGAAATAATTGTATGGCTGCATGAACCAAAAGGACTCAGTCTGTGTGCAGAGGTTGCTAGTGGTGTGTGACAGCACTGCTCCCAGGCTGCTTCAGGCTTCTGCTTTTCCAGAGACGATTGTCCTTTTCCTGTCTGTGTCAGCAAAGAGGAATGTGTGCCCATGCTGTGGTCTCCCTTGGATACAATCCCTTGAGTATCAGTTTAACATGCCAGACTGAGAACTGAGATGTGGGTAGTGATCCTGTCACCGAGACTGTGGGAAAAACAGAAACTCTCCAACAACATCTTTTCCTTGTCAGAGAATCAAGGCAGTACTTTACTCTGGCAAGGATGTTATTTCCGCCAGGACGTGCAATAGAAATTATTTCATCCACACATGCCCGGCTTGTGCAGTGAAAATCATTCCATCACAAATGGTTCTTCATCAGACTTTTCACATATTTATACACACAAATCCCGAAGAAATTCACGTTCATTGGTCTTAAATTATACAATTCTTAGTATTCGATTTCCTATTGGTTATTGATCCCTTCGTCTTCGATGCTAATTTGGTCCTCATTTGTCGGTTCTCGTAGAGATCTTTTCTCTAACCAGGTGTCTCCGACGGCACCGGGAGAGGGAGGGGAAAGGGGGATAATGTTCGTTAATGTTCGCTTGTCTCCTGTGTATCTTCTGGCTACTCCCAGTCTGTAGAGGTTAAGCTCATCAGACCTTATGCGGTGAACAGCGTCTTTTGAAGAGAAACTTCAATTCCTCCCCCCCGGGGCAAAGGCCAACAATTTCCCTCCTCCTGACTAAAGTTACATAAACAATGTTAGAAGTTGTATCATTTCCAACAATCCCTCCAATTTAAGTTGTGTTGCAGAGGCAGTAAGTTTTGCTCACTAAGTCCCACCAAAGGCAGAAGGGAGTGATGTCTTGAGCTGGAGAAACTTGCTAGAGCCGCTTGATATCTGCACAAATGGAATGCAAAATAGGCAGCTGAGACATGCTTTCTACATATTTCAAGATGTATATTTTCAAATTAGCTTTCACAGAAAAGAACAGGTTCAGTTTGAAGTACAGAGCAAATGAGTTATAAAACACAAGAGCCTGCAAATTACCATCAGAAGTGTCCTCTTTGGTAGTATTAACACAACTCATCCTGCAACCTTTGGGCTCCTTTGCAACACAGGAAAAGCTGGCTTGGGGAAGCCAAAGCAATTATCAGTGCTAACATGCACTCTTCTCCCTAAGTAACACCTGAGGGAAACTTCTGGGAATATGGTCCCAGTTCTAACTGGTTTATCAACGCAGGTGACTGGTACAGGAGATAACATTCAAGGTGTGGTTCGATGATAAGGAAAAAACCACTGAATGGCTCCCTGTCTTCAGAAGGCATTATTTCCCCATTTTCATCTCCAATTCTCTGCTTCCAGCTGTGTGTTCCTGCTGCTTTCTTTATGATGGCTTATGTATTCTTGATAAAGCAAGATGACATAGTAGCAGCAAATATAAGTAAATATCCTGCTGTCGAATCAGCTAAATCTGTGGTCAAAGGAGCCAAAACCAGTTCAAAGAAATACTTGTCGGGGAATGCACAGCTCCTGGCAAGGCCATTGTTTCACCAGGGCATTAGATGAGCTCAGGACATTCTTTTGGTGAGGTATTTGATAGGCTCAGCTGCATGACCAAACACTACAAGGAGGCTGAGGCAATCCAACACCACACTTCTTCCAAAGAAGTTCTCACCATCAGCTTGCAACCATAAGTGGGGAGACAAGGAGGAGAATGGAACATCTCTCTCGTAGTGGTGTGCTCTGAAATCAGCTAAGCTTAATATAATCTTCCTCCTGAAGCAGATCCCACCTTTTCCCTGCCTATCTGTCTGCTGCCATTCCAGTGATTTCCTGGGCCAGCTGCTCTGTAGCTGTTCGGGACTACCTCAGGGAACTTATCTACCGAAAAAAATGCATTATTTCTCAGGTGTGCCAGGTCACTTTATCCATTTTATACCATAGGTGCACAAATAACAGAAGGGGCAGCAAGAGGATGGAAGAAATTGATGGAAACTGATCTCTCTCAAGTAACATTCCACCAACCCCTTTACAAAGGGATGCATGCTGAGTCTTCATTATCTTGCCATTAAACACAACCATTTTAGTGTGGCTGTGCAGCTGAGTAAGCCCCACAACTGCTACATTTTTTGGGCAGAGCAGGTAATGTGGCTGACTAAGGATCAGAGAAAGGGTAAGACAGGCCCAAGTCAATGATTCTCTGCAGCTCTACCTATACCCCATCCAATAAGAAAGAGGAAATTAGATACTGTGGTATCCCCTGTATTGAATGAGTTAAAGATCAGGATTGGCAATTATCTGCCAAAAAAGGATGGTCTGTATTCTAACAGACTCTCTTGAGTAGATATGGGCGACAACAAGTGTTTTTGAGAATCTTTTTGAAATTGTATTTTGGCATGTAAACCAGATCTGTGCTCTCAAATGTCTCACTGCAGTGCATTTCAGGGTATGTTTGTGTGAGGCTCGTTTTGCTTATGTGAGGAAACTGCAGCCTGTCCTCTGACAGCAAAGGCATGATGCAGCAATACCTTACAGTCCCACAACAGTGGATTTGGGATTTTTCCCTTGTAAGTAGCACTACATGGTGTATTTCTCTCAAGGTGTCCTACCCTCTGGCCTTTGCTCATACCCGAACAACATGTTGTTAGGATAAATACGGTAGGTCAGAAGTCAAAGCCCAGCACCTGCATATCTCTCCAAGTACACAAACAAACACAGAAGAAATTGCCAAATTATTTTTAAATGACAAAGGTGATATAAACTAAGATGCTAGGATAAATATTGCAAAACCACCTGAATGAAGGAATACCGAAAGTCCATGCACTTGCTTTTTGTGGAGGCAAGAGATAACTGAAATATTAATGCTTCAATGGAACCAAACAAAGCACAGAACAGTATTTTGCACAGCTTCATCATCTGCAGTCAGAGCTTAGTTTGTGTCCTGCTTTTGCAGTGGCATCAATGGGTTTGTGCGACTTTTATGCATTAATTCCAAGAACCTTTTTCTGCGTGCTGTAGCTGGAAAAAAACCTTTTCTGCACCAGATGGCGCAACCACCAGCGAACCTCCCCTGACAAACCTCCTGCCGGGACCAGCAGGGCGGGGGCTCTGAGTCCCAAGGCTTCGAAACTGCACTGGTGACTGTCAGACCGGCTAATGGAATCAGGGCAGGTTGCAGAAAAACAAGTTTAGTGGCACACACAGCCTTCAAAATTCATACATCGTCTGGCTTATACTTCCTCTCTCTCTCATCAAATACTGCCTTCCTGATAAAGGCTCTGGATGTTATCCCGATCTGTACTGCCTACTAGTACTTAAAAAGAGGTTTCAATCTGTAAGGCAGCTGGGGTGGGGGATATCCCTTAATTTTTCTGTTTCATATTTAGTAATAAAAAAAAGAGAATAATTATTCTGGTAATAAAACCAAGTCACGGACTTGGACAAGAACTACCTGTTACTTTTTCAAATGTCTCTAGTGCAGCTGGCCTCATCACAGTCCTCCTCAGGCTAATGCATGCCACATATTGGAAACCACTACCAGCTGGCTTTCAGGTGGAATTTATGAGGAATTAAAACTCTACAATATAAGAAGAAAAGCAGAGTGTGAAATACATGGATATTAAAATACTTTTTAAAAGGAGCAAACCCTCTTGCTATATGCTTCTTTATTGATCCAATTCTACAAACGTTTTCACATATAACTACCAAAAATCAGGACATATAAGAGTAATTGCAGAATAGTTTGTGAGCTCTGTATGAAACTGCTTCTTATATCGCTAGAGAGTGTATGTATATACATATATAAAATATACTGTGGAAGTATTAGCAGAATCTGAAAAGCAGAAACGACATGGAGAAGAAAACGAGACAAGGAATATGCAAGTACTGGGAAGAAAACACTGTTGGAGGTGTTCAGGAGATTCAGAGGTGAATGTGAAAAAGAAGCTCAAGACAGTGCTGGTCATCCCAACCAGTGTCTGGCACCTGAACTGCAGGATGCCAAAGTTCCACTTTCTTAGTGTTTCTTAGTGCAGAGGTGAGAATGTAAAACACATGTGAGAGCTTTTTCTTTGACCCGGGGGGAAACACGACATTTTCCCTTAATTTCTGTGACTGTCATGTTCCAGGGCCTTGGAACTCAGCTTGGAACAAGGAGGTTAACCATCATTGCTGTTGCAGTGGAACTGTGCTGCATCTCTGTGGGTCACAAAACTCCTCCCAGGAACACCCAGTTCTACAGCAGTTCTCTTCTGAGTGCTGAGGTTGCTATTCCCTTGCTCGACAGAGACAACTGTTTCTGTTTCATTTCTGTTTCAATGTCATGAATGTGCTCCTTTACTTAAATGCTGTTGTTTCATGTTTGTGTTTAAACAAGTACTAACTCACAGGCAGGCAACTGGGCACTGTAAAAAACTTCTCTCACTTGGCAACAAGTTTTGCATACCAGCTACTGGGTGCTGTGGTGACTTCTGATCAGGATCCACCTGAATCAAGAGAGGACATACAGACAAAAGAAAAAAGACAGACTGGGTAAGAAGTGTGTTTTTTTCAGAAGGATGACTTAGCAAGATAAATCAGTTTATTTCAGGAGGTATATGGATCTATGCCTCATTTGAGGGGACACTTAATCTCAGGGAAACTCTTCTCAGGAAATCTACTTCCCAAGTGGGCTTCAGAATATACATCCAAACTTGATAACTTAGCCCTGTTTGTGATGGCAATGAACTCTTGGAAACTACTCAAATTAACCTTGAGTGTTTCAGGCTGAGGCTACCCCAGACACTAATCCCTCTAGTAAATGCTCCAAACTACTTGTCCAGCTACTTGCACTGTTGTTTAACTGCATGGGCTGCAAGCTGTATGCTAAAAGTTGTACTGAAAAAGCTGTGCTCTCAAAAATAGAGAGCCAGCAGAAAGGTGACTTTGTAATTCATCAGTAAATCAATTCTATTAGGAAAAGAAGAGGGCTGAGGCTTTTTTTTTAGGAATGGATGGTTCATTCTGTGTCAAGTAAAATCATACACCAGTCAGTAAGACTGCATCGACCAAACATTGAATTGTGGAGTGGACCACAAGAAGGTCTGCAAGGAAGGACATTACAGACCCTGTGATCCAAAGCAAATCATATATTCTTTGTATAACAGGCAGCTAGAAAGCAAGTATGGAAGCATGCAGAGGAGATGGGGGCAACTGGATCAGCAAGACTGGGAGAATTCTGGGAGATAAATGATCAGGTACATAGAATCAGTCTGCGTTAAGAAGCTGCTTGTGTAATAAAATCCTTTCTGGGTTTTGTTGTTAGAAACAAACAGTTCAAGTAACAGCCGGACACTTAAAATAATTTGTTGTCTTTTCTTCCTCTAACCTAGACTGCAGCCTGACTTGAATAGTACTTCAGGCCTGACCTCATCATCAGCTGTAGTTCTGTCCACGCATAATATCCCAAACAGACTGGGTTTGGATTGCATGCTGTGTTTGCTGTCAGCTTCTCCTAGATCTAGGTTGTCCCTGAATACATTTCAGTTTCAGACTGAAATATACCTCAGTCTTTCACATGAGTCCTTTTAGCCTGTGCACACCCCACACACCCTTCTGGGCCACTCCCTTGAACAGAAATGTGTTATGTGCTGAACAGCACATTTGAATGACAAATGAGCACTGAATTAAAGAACAATTCTAAACTGAACTGGCATCATCCTAGTTTGATTAAATAAGGCAGATGAGCATGATTATCCCAGGGCTTTTCTGATCTAATTACATACAATCAAGTATTTCTAGGAAAGGAGAGATCACTGGATTGTTTATTTTCACAGTTTAGTAAAGCAGGATATGGTGACAACCTAGCCACATACTTCACCCCTGCTTAAGAAGAAAAGCGTGTTTCTTTGTGCAGTGATGTGCCTATAACAAAAACTATTTGAGAGTAAAAAGAATCTTTTCCTGAGATTTCTCCCTTTCAGTTCTTTAGAATTGTTCCATGAGTTCTTTCAAAAGTGAGGACTAAACAGAAAACTAGAGGGAGAAAAAAAACACCCAACCCTTCCATTCTGTGTTGGATATTTAGCAGAAGTTCAAAATAATTTTTGCCAGTTGGCTTCCCTTCAGAAGGCACACACTATTGTTTTGCTTATTGTGCTTGTGGCTGACTGTGCTGCTACTAAATAGGAATCAGATTTGGGCAGACAGATTACAACGCCTCCCAGATGGATGAAGGAATAAATACACCAACTAAACAAAAGCAGAGGAGCTGCTGTTTTCTGATGTGGGGTTATTCCACCCCCAGATGGTTTTGAAGCAGCTGTAGTTAATGTGCTCGAGAGCAGACACACCTGAACTGAGTGCCTGTGGGAGGGAGGTAAGAGCTCATCAACAGCTGCTAGAAGAAGTTTGTTTGAGACCCTCTTTTCCAGTATACCCGGAGTAATTTTACATTTTTCAAAATGAACATCTAAAGTTATAGAAATGTGTGAAAGTGCCGGTCTCATATCCAAACCACCCACATGGCACATGGTGTGTCCTGTGCAGGGCCAGGAGCTGGACTTTGATGATCCTTTTGTGTCCCTTCCAAATCAGACTGTTCTGTGATTCTGTGGTAAGACACCGCAGCCCAGGGTGCACACCCAGGTGAAGCTGTAGAACGCCTGCCGTGCCCCACCCAGCCTGCAGAGTAGCTGGGGTTGTTGGGAAGGGCAGTGCAGCCCTGCGCAGCTCAAGGACGTGGCTCCTGCACACCAGGAAAACACGAGTTTAGTGTTCCTTGTTAAACAGCTGCAATAGCGTTGCATGTGGTGTTTGGGTTCCCACTGCTGCTATGAGCCATGGTCTTGATTCCTGCCTGTCTGTTCAAACTTGGCCCCAGGAAGGCTGCATCTGCCTTTCACTTAGTAGAATCTGAGTGTCATTTCTAGTCAGAAGTTTCTGGTAGAGGTGCTGACAGACCTCTCAATTGGAATAGGTGTTAAATTATGAAATACAAGTTCCCTGAATTGAATATGCTATTACTGGCATGAGGATTTCTTATCACTGTGTTTTTTCTTACACAACAGGAGTGTCATGAAAACAACAAAATTCTTTCTCCTGTATTTGTACAGAATTGAATTGACCCACTGTCTGGCACATGGGGTCACAGCTGCAGCAGGCAGGCCTGACAGAAAGCCACATTAAGCAACACATGCCCCAGCTGCTTTTCAGCATCCTTCTTCCTTTGTCCTTTTACCTTGAGGTGCCTGACAATCTGCAGCACACAACGGACTCCAGCTTTATGTCACAGTAATAAAGATGCAGTCTAAGGCTTCAGAAAGGATACAACAGCACAGTGCAAAGCCCTGGAGGCTTGCTTTGAATTTATTTGTTTTTCACCTGGGAGCAGTTCGTAGACAGTACATGAGATGAATCTGTCTGATTAGGAGCAGCAATGGCTTGGAGATGAGACCTGACAAACCCTGGCCACCTATGCCTCTGATCAGCATGTGGCAAGGACCACTTTGGGTATGTGCTGGATGCTGAATAAGCAGCTGCCAGGAAAGGGTAAGCAGGACATGTTGAGGGGAAAAAAAATTACAGTGAGGAACAAAAATCAGAAATTGAAGTGTTTAATGATCCATCCATTCACTTGAGCTGGGCACTCCTGCAGCACAGGGGCCCACCTTTCCTCTGACACATATGCCTATAGGTAGACCAGATCCATCTCAGGAAATAATTTAGCTTGTAAGCATTAAACAGTGAAATGTCTACAGTTAGAATCTCAATGCATATTAAAAAGGGTCTCATACCATGTTAGTCATCCACAATGTAAAGTGAGTATCTCCCATTAAGGCAGCTGGGCCTTAACTTCTCCAGATATTTTCTGCAGCATTATAAGTAACACACACAGCTGTAGGGATGTCTCCTTTTCTTTTTACAAGCCTTAAACAGTGGAGAAGTCAGCTTTCATAACTATACAAGCTTATTACTCACCCTTCAAGTAAAACTTTTTAATTATACTTGTCCTGAATTATTAGGCACAAGAAAATAATTATGTATGTTGATGACATAGCAATACTAACTATATTAGTGACAAACAAGTGTTGCAGCACTGCATATCAGAAAATATCCACCTCTTTCCCTAAGCTAGCACAGACAGCATATTTTACCTACTTGCAACCTCCCTTAACTCAAGATTAGTCTGTTGGAGAAAAGAGATAAGATTGTCCTTGAAAACTGATAAAAATTCTAGACAGAAACTGTTGGGGGTTTTTTATCCTTAGCAGTTAATGAATTGGTAAGGGAAATTATTATTTAAATAATGTCAGTCTCTGGGTCATTGGTCACAATATGCTTATTGGTAGAGAAGTGGAAAAAGACATAGTTACAAGTTTGGTAAGTCTTGGACTGCAGAAAATTTATCACTAATTTTAAAAAGCTCTTTAATTTCCACACATCCTTAGCAAAATGACACTGTGCTTAAGACGAGGATCAATAATGTGATACCTTGGGGAGAACTACATGAACAGTTTGGTTTGATTTCAGTTCAGTAAAATACATTTTGCATTGGAATTAAATAGTTTTCGTGTTGTTTATACGAGGACAAGATTGAGCATCAGCAGTACAGCTGTTCAGTAGCCATTTGGTTCCAACCTCTTGCATTTTTGTGTAGACAGAGTTTTCTCCTAAAAATGATATTAACTAGCTAAGGATCTCAGGAACTGGGGTGCTGGGTGGAAAAGAGCAGATACCTGACTTTGCCTACTGCAGGACATTCTTTACTCCACTTGAAAACAGATTTCTGTTTGCCTTGAAATCCCAGCACTAAAAGGAGGTGAGCAGGCTTCGCGTAATTCTGGCAGATTCTCGGTTGTCCCTCACTAGACCTTGAGCTTTATGCTTGTAGAGGGATAACAAGGTCATCTTGAAAACCCATCATCACACAAATATCTAGATTTAAACCGTTGCTGGAATTTTTACAAGGTGCCATGGTTGCTGAGAAGCTGTATCTGGCCAACAGACAAGTCCAGGCAGTTATCCACTGCTTGTTTGGACAAGTTAGTTGTCATGGAAAATTAGCATTACGCTCCCTCTGCTCTAGCCTATCTTTAACTGTCTGCAGCACTCATGTTCTCTGACAAAGCTTTTCATTATTCAAAAGTAATTTTAAAATGTCACCATGGGCAAAGAAAAAACCTGAGAATTAGAAAAGGCAGTCAGACTAAAACCTAACCAGTTCGACTTGAAGTATAGCAATTAATAAGTACCTATGAAAGTAACATACTTCCAAATGCCCTCCATTTAAAAAATACAGAAAATTCTAGAATGGGAGATGACAAGAACATAGGACGCCAACATCCAATTCTCTCTGGATGTAAAGTTTTCTCCTAGTTCTATCTCTTAAGTATCAGTGACAAAAACACCTTGGAAGGCACGAACGACGGCTGGAAATGGAACTGGTGTCCCAAGGCGTTGTCACGGCTCAGCCGAGCAGCAGCACTGGCACTCCCGCGCCGTGCGGGCTGCCCGGGCCCTGCGCCTCCGGGCCCTTCCCACAGAGGCTCCGGCGGCCCCAGCGCGGCCCGGCCCTCGGCGCGCCAGGGGGCGCTGCGGGCACCAACATGGCGGCNGGCGGGTAGGGGGCGGGGGGACGCCGCTTCTCCTCCACGTCGCCGTACTTCCACACCGCCGGACTGCCCCCCGTTCGGTGGCCGCGGTGAGTCAGCCCCGGGCCCGTCGCGCCCGCCCGCCCCCCGCGGTGACTCGGCGGCGGCGCTGCGGGTCATGCTCAGGCATGTCGGGCCGGGCCGGGCCGGCGCGGGAGCTAAGCCCTGACTTGCCTCCTCCTGGCAGCGCTATATAAGGCCTGGCCCGGCCCGACTCGGCCCGGACACCGCCGCCGGAGTCCGCCGTGTGGGCTGGACGAGGCACCGAGGTGAGTGGGCCCCGCCGGGGTGGCGGCTGCCGCCCGCCTGGGTTGTGTTCCTGAGTGCCGCGTTCTGAGGTTGTTCTCCCCTTAACTGCAGGCAAATGTGCAATACCAAGATGTCCTCCCTTACGGATGCCTCCTCTGTCACCGCTTCGGAGCAAGAGGCGCTGGTCAGTAACTCTGCTGGACGCGAGATTTTTTTGCATGCTTTTTACAGAGTTTTTCAGCGGCTAATTCAGAAGAATCACTGTGCGTAGAGAGCGATGGTTGGAGAATAGCCAGGAAGTCCAGCCAGTGAAGGTGGTCTCTCTTTGGTTCTAAAGTAGGAAAGTCTTATTCATTGTTGGGAGTAGCATATGATGGTTTAGGTCTAGACTGTTTCCTGGAGACCGTTGATGTTTTTTGCTTTCTTTTAATTAAAAGGATCCTATGATCCGATTTGCTCGTGGTAAGTATTTCGTGGTGGAAATTGTTAACAGATCATAACTGGAGAGCTGTGGAAAATCTCCGTTGTACAAACCATACTGTTGGTGAAATAATCTGAAGGTTTTAGACTTTCTTCTCTACTGGAATTCGTAAGCAGGGTGTAAGAAGAGTCTTCATTTGTGTTTATGGCTTTGCGTTTCCAGGCTTTCCATGATACGGTGACAGTTCTGCTGTTTTGTGCTTAAGTTTTCCTGAGGATGGAAAAATGGCATATGTACAATGATGGTTGAACTGGATTGTGCTGTGTAGAAGGGTAAAGCTTAAAAGTGTAGACTTGACAGTAGAACTTCAAAAAAGTGAAATAACAGAACCAGCAGACTGTTCGAATTTTTTTTTCATTTGTGTCTTCCTTTTTTTTTACGTCATCATATTGTGATATTACTGTCTGCTGTCACATCTGCAAGGCTGAAGAGCTTCATACTTAGAGGAATCAGGAAGAGAAGGCTGGGGTGTAAACGTGGGCTTAGCTGTGGATTCAGAGTTCTGAAACTGCCTTCCTACGCTTAGCTGTCAGAAGTACTTGAATAAGTTACCGCTTGCTTCCTTTATGAAACTAATATATGCTGCATGTTTTAAATAGTTCAGTTCTTAGGAAGGGGTGAATAGACAGTTAATGTTGTCCACAAGCTTGGGGTTTTTTTTTCATTATGTGTAATTCTTTCAACTAATCTCTTGTTAACTCACTAAAACTTAACGTTGGTTGTAGCAGATCTTTGGAATGGAATGTAGGGAAGTTCCCCTCCTCCACCCTTCCTTTAAACATTTATTCCTTGTCTTGAGATATTTTATTCACACTTCCCTGTGTGGTTTTTTTACTTTCTGTGTTTATTTTTTACATTTTATTTTATGTAATGTATCAGGAAAGCTAAACATTAGCCTGGGTTTAGAATGGTTACGCTAGTGTTAAAGAGGTGACAGTAGAATATACTGTACTGGGAGCATCAGTGGCTCCACAGGCTTTGCTGTCGTGGCACTCCCTGCAGCTTGTTCTCATCTGCTGCACTGGTGCTGTATGGGGGAAGTGATTTTCTTGTTTAACTTTTCCTTCCTCTACCTCGGAAACTGTCACAAACCGGCTGTAGATAAAACTGTTGGCGTGGTGAGTGGGTGGGAGGCCATTGCAGAGGTGGGAGTGAGTGAATTATGACAGAAAGGACAGGGCGTGCTTGTCGCAGCTAAGAAAAGTCTTCAAAGGTAAAGCAGCCCAGCTGGCAAATGCAAAACCAAAACCCCAGAAACTGTCACAGAAAGAGATTCAGAAAGAGGTGGACCCAGTGTTTTGCTTTATGACTTGCACTCTGGACCTGACAGTCAGAGGGGTCTGTTTCCATCCTCCCTCCCCTTTGGGAGTCCTGCTGATGGTTAAAGGAGTGAGGTGGAATTCCCCAGGATGCAGGCCTGGACTCAGAACTAATGAACAAATCCCTAATAAACAAATCCTGTAGCACTGCTTAAGGAATCTGTATTTCCCAAGGTGTTGAGGTTTAACCCCAGCTGGCACCTAAGTATTATAGAGCTGCTTGTTCCCTGGCCCCCACCCCCACTGCGGTGGCATGGGGGAATCAGAAAAAAAGGTAAAACCTGTGGGTTTAATAACTGAAATAAAGCATAATAGTAATAGTAAAGAAAAGGGAGAGTAGTTAAATCCAAGGAAGACAAGTGTTGGACAATGCAGTTGCTTACCACCTGCTGATGGATGACCAGCCTACCCCCAAGCATCAATCAGCACCTCCTGGCCAGCTCCCCTGTTTGTAACTAGGCCTGACATTCTGTGCTATCGAATACCCCTTTGGCCAGTTCGAGTCAGCTGTGCTGGCCATGCTCCCTCATGGCTTGTTGTGCACCTCCTCACTGGCAGAGCATGGGACACTGAAAAGTCCTTGATTTAGTGTAGCTGCTAAGCAACAACAAAAACATCAGTGTGTTGTCAACATTTTTCTCCCACTAAATCAAAAACACAGCACTGTACCAGCTACTAGGAAGAAAATTAACTATCCCAGCTGAAACCAGGGGACAGTGAAAGACTGGGGTTTGAGCTAAGATGTACAGTGTATGAGAAGTATGATTTGTTTTGTATTATTTGCTTTTAAATTTCAACTTTGCAAAATGAAAAACTTGAATGTAGGTAGGTTTTAATGCAGTTGTATGTTTGCATATCAGAATAATACAGAAGGAGGAAGGCAACCTGTATAAATAATGGTTTTTTTGGTGAATAATTAGTGCATACTGTTTTTCTCCTTCCACACACAGGTTAAACCAAAGCCACTATTGTTGAAGTTGTTAAAGTTAGCTGGTGCTGAAAAGGACACTTTTACTATGAAGGAGGTGAGAACTTTTTATCACTAAAGGCAGACTACAGTGAGTACAGATAGATTGTTTTGGTTTTGGTGAAGGGGGGGACAGTGTTGTTCATAGATTCTCTAGAAATTATTGAGATCAGATACTGTGTTTATTCTCCTGCTGACTTGTAACTGGGTATTTGGCAAGTTTCTCAAAAATCGGAACAAACGTTTCTGGTGGTCAGTAGAGTGGCAGTGTTCTTCTGGAATAATGAAAATCTGTCAGCTCAAAGATAGTTTTGGGCATTCAGAGTTTGAAGAGCAAATTTCAGTGTATTTAATGTGCTTTGTCTTTTACACTTAAACTTGAAGCAATAACCTGGGTATTTAATATCTGTATTTAATTTCTTTCACAGGTAATATTCTATATTGGACAATATATTATGTCTAAACAATTATATGATGAAAAACAGCAGCATATTGTACACTGTGCAAATGATCTCCTGGGGGATTTATTTGGAGTAACAAGCTTTTCAGTAAAAGAACACAGGTAAAATGGGATTCTTTTCTGGCAGTCTGGTTGGGAAATAATGAAGAACATAATGCGTATGTCCCTTTTTTAACTCTTCGTGTCTTCAAAGATGGTAAGCTCTTTTTTATGATTACATGTAGCTAACTTGCATCATCTCTTTCTTTATCCCTGTTTAAGGAGACTCTATTCAATGATTTCCAGAAATCTGATAGCAATCAATCAACAAGGTAAGCTAGTTTAGGAGGATGATTTGTTTTGAGAAACAGCAGTAGTAACAGCAAGCTCTCCATTAGTAGCTATGTCGCTTTACTCACTGCGGTCCAGAACAATCACAAATAGTGAATCAAAGCAAACACTCTTTCTTCAGAAGGAAAAAAAAATTATTAACAGAGCATTTGGGTAATTTTACTGGACTATAGCCAGAAAAAAACAGCTGAACAAAATGAGTACTAAATTAAAAACTTAAGTCATTTGCTTGTATTTGTTATGGATAAAGCCCTCAACAACACAATAATTTTTAGTATGAAAAGTTAGCTTCTTGAGCTTATGCCAGCAATGAAATCAGGGCAAATGGTCTTTTTTTTTTTTTCCTGTTAAAGTTCTATTTTAATTTTCACAAATGAGTGTAAAGTACCTTTAGATTTGGTCATTCTTAGCTGCACACAGCCCTGTTTTAAATGGTCTGTATACTTTAAAAAAGTAGCTTTGTGGTGAGTCTGTGGGTAGCCACTCCTTGAATTGAGAATTGTTATACACATTCCTGCAGTATAAAAATGCTCAGTATAGCTGTAATTTTTGCCTAATACAGGGTATGAAACAGAAGTTAAACAATGGAAGCCATTTTGTAAATTGGCCTCTAAATCTGTATAAAGACACCAGTTGTTTCTAATTTTTACTAAAGGCGAGTGTTCAGCTGCTGAAGATGGGAAACTTACTCTCCTTGTCATCCCCATAAGCTTGCAAACTTTAATTTATCTTTCAGTTCTTTTTTCATGAAAGAGTCTTTATTAATTCAGGATCTGTCTGATAGTAAGCATATATCAATAGCAACAGGTAATTTTTCTTCTATTTTATGTCTTTTTAAATCAGTATTCCCATACGATGATAAGTAGTAAAAAGCACTTTGGAGAGGAGGAAGTAATTATATTTTGTGCATATATTCTTTCATATCTGCAGAATCACAGCTTATGCACAGCTGTCATTTGAAGCCATTTATAATAAAATTCTTAGCTGCTTTCAGCTGACAGTTCTTGTTTCTCCCCACATTACCACTTCAGTAATGTTACAGGAAAGGTGCTGCACAGAGCTGAAAAGCAAAGAAGCAGTGTGGTTTTTTCCATTGTCACAAGATGTCTGGATTTTAAGCTTTTTTTAGAATTTACTTTTTGAGCCTGAAATTGACTTCTTCTGCTGTGTTGAATTATGGGTTTTATTTTGGTTTGGTTTCAGACTCTACCCTTGGTGACACACCTGAGGATGACGCCACATCTCAGCTTGAAGAAGAAAATGTTATTAAGGTGCTATTTTTATTTTATTTGAATAAATTTTATGAGTTGTGAATTCTATTTTGTTTTGTGTGATAGTGTCAATGGTTTAATGTAGTAAGTTGATTCTAGCACTTTACCTCATATTCATGCTCAGGCTTACTCAGTATTTCTGTTACCAGGAGTCTATGCAAGAGTTAGAAGAGAAGCAGAGTGCATCAAACGTGACTTCCCGACCAACTACGTCTTCTAGGAGGAGGACACACAGTGAATCTGGTATCTGCAGATTTATGATGCAGAGCTTTCAGCAGCATGGCCACTTAGGGGGAAAAGCCACATTCTCTTGCCTTGCTGACTTGAAGGATGCTGACAAATACTATTCTTGTTTCTCTGCTTATCTAAAACAAAATGTTCAGTCTGAAAGAAAAACACAATTCCTTGCATTGCTCCAGTGTCATGTTACAGTTTGGATCTCTAGAATTGTTAGTAGGATGATGGATAACTTGCTCCACAGCTCTGTTAAACTTGTTCACATCAGCAGGACTTTATCAGTTGTTTTATCTTCATGATGAGAACACTTTTGTTTGTAATGGACCAATACCATCAAATTCATTTCAATTCCCTCTGTACAGCCACAAAATTTGACATTTTGTTTGTTTGCTAAAGCCATTTTTCTTTGCATTTCAATTGCTGGGAGGCATCAAAGGTGTGGTAGTAACACAGGATGATTTTGGATGTATTCAGGTACCTCACCATTCATTAAGCACTTGTTAAAACATCTGGTGACCTAAGTGTCATGTTTGCCTCCCCTTTTTCTTTACTGTGGTTATTCAGTAATCACTGGCAAATACATTTTCAGAATACAAAATGTTTCTTCTGATAAGTAGCAGTAACAAGCTGGTCAGCATAAACCTGAACAAGTTTCTCAGTGGAGATGTTCTCCGCAGTTCTTAAATACTATTCTGTGGAATTTCTTAGTTAGTTAGTTTGTTCCATCACTTATTTGTCTTACCTCATGACTAGGTGGTTGTAATTACCTGGGCAGTGATAACCTTCTGTCACTGCATAGAACTTCCTTTTCTTCACTTGCTCAGGAACATTTTTCCGGTCCTCAGCTTTCAAGTAGTATTTTTGTGTCCCTCATAGGCCACTGATATGTTAAGTCAGTCCAAAACCAGTGCTGCGTTGCTGAGCGGTTTGCACTACATTAAAAGGATGTTTTAATGTTGTAACTAAAACTGATGAAAGGATGGAAAGTCTCGGTTAAACATCACAACCTGTAATATTTAGGCATGACCCAGAGCACGTAAGGTCCTGTGTTGTGCTTACTTATTGTAGGTTTGATTATTAACTCTTGTCTTTGCATCCATTTATTAGTTTGTTACAACCTTAAAAGTTCTTTTAATATAGTGTTTTTATATACACTTTTTTTCTAATTTATAGGAAATCTTCCCTTTAAACCACTATTCTTGTTAAATTGGGATGGTAGCGGCTCCTTTGGAGCCACTTAAATAGTGTATAGAGACCTTGTGGTGATACAGTATCAGTACGGCATGGAGCCATGGCATCTAAATGAGGACAACGATGGACAGGCGCAACCCTTGGGCCTGGGGGCACCAAGTTTGGTGGGGCTCTCAGGGCGGAAAAAAGAAAAGAGAGGGGCTGAGCCAAGAAGCACCAAGGGAAAGTAAGAGAAGTCTCAAAGTATGTACAAGTTTTTTGTTCTTTTTTTTTTTTTTTTTTTTGTACAATGAAAGATTCAAGACTTGAAGACTTGTGGATTGTCCATGTGTTTTGCAAGGCGAGGGAGAAGCTGGGCAACAGAGGGTGGGTGCAAAAGGCACCTGTGGGGGGGCAGCAGACTCATACTGAGGTCTGTTGAACCAAAAGTTGTTGCCATCTTGGGAGGTTTTCACTCTGCTGCACTGACATTCTGAATTTACAACACTTTTTAAAATAAGATTGTTTTTGCCAAATGCTCCAAGAGTCAATGGAGCTGAATTTTGACTCACCTACCCCTAAAATGCTATACCCTTACTCCTTACACTGCTGTAGGTGGTTGTTTCAAAACATGATGTATTTACAAAGCATTGTCTTTTTGCCTTCAAACCAAGCATGCTTAGTAGGCAGAGCTTAAAGCAATGCTTTCAGAGTTCAGCTTTTGCATAGTATGTCTTGAAGATTTTCTTGCTAGGGTGTGATGAAAGTTCTAATGTTTTGTTACTAAAATCTTGTTAAGTAAATAAAATATAGTGTAACTATTCACTGATAAATTTGTTGAGGTGTCTGAAACTTGAACCTGAACTTACCTTGCTTAGCACAAGGTGTTCTGTATGCTTGTGACCTGGGAGGCAATTGCTCTATCTCCCTACAAATTCTGGGATGGACTCAGAAGCCCTCTGAAAGTGCCTTTCTCTCTATTGCCTGTAGAGGGAGTGAGGACAAGTAAGATTCTAATTGTATTTCTTAAAATTAGGAAAGGTTTAACATGTCATGTGTGGAGTAAAAATTATTTCAAATTTGCAGTTGTTTTGCATGTGGAGACTGCCATTCATAACCTGTACTGATGGGACAAGTGGGGGGAAAGCCAGCCCCTGAAATCCTGGTTTCAGAAATGTTTAACATTATATTGGTATAGGTGTTACTGTGTCTGTTAAAACAAGTCTTAGTGCCTTTTTACCCCATTAAAAAATACTGAAATATTTTATTAGATTTCTTTATAGTGAATTACATGTTAAGCTTCTGTTTAGAATATTCAAAACTGCACATTGCGTAGATGTTTTTTGAGTAATACAAAAATTCTTGACTGTGCCCAGAAGAAAACTCTTCAGATGATCTGCATAGTGACAGAAGAAAGCGACACAAGTCAGACAGCATTTCACTGACGTTTGATGAAAGTCTGTCATGGTGTGTAGTCAGTGGTCTGTGCCGTGAAAGAAGCAACAGCAGTGATTCAACAGATTCCCTTTCCATTCCTGTAAGTCAAAATAGAAACGTAGAACATTTTTGTGGTGCAAATTTTGCGGATGCCACAGGTGCAAACATGCATCTGAAAACATAATGTTCTTAATTAAAAGCAGCAGTGCCTTCAGTGGTGCCTGAGGAAAGAAGAGGGGTTGAAAGAAAAGTTGGTGTGTGGGTGGACTGGGGTCTTTCATAGATCTGCTGGCAAAGCTGAAGTGAAATTTTTTAAAATACTAACATTGAATATTCTTTAAAAACCAAGATCCTTACTGCTTGGCAGCGTATGGAAAAAATGTCAGATGTATTTTGTGTTTTAAAATAAGTATTTCGTAGAATGGTAAGAGACTAAAAGAGTTGTAGACATTCCATAATTCAGAATTAGTTGGTAGTTCTGGTACAGCTTCAGTAACTGTACCCAGTAGAATGTATGCTGATGGTACATTGTATTCATTTGCCATGCCACTACTTGGAAGTTTTATATGGTTTTTAACAAACACCAAGGCAAATTATTTGTGGTTAGATTAGGTCATGAAGAGCTAAACTAACAGAATTCCTAGTCACGTACTGTGTTCTAAATTGACAGAACTAATACTGTATCTTCAGTCTTCCTATTTTGTAATTGTTTAGCCAAGGTCTCAGATTAAACAAAGTTGATGCGAGTAGAGAATTTAATGACACGTAGCCAAAAGATACCATCTTCTTGCATCTGTTCTTTGACTTTTTAGGAGGGACTTTCTGAAATAATAGCTGCAGCCTTTGAGGCTGTAGGCTGCGTGCAGTTTCTTGTTACAGAGCCAACAAAAGGCGTTCAGACCTAGCTTTATTTTTACCCACCTGTAATTTGTTTATCTCATAAAAAGTACTCTAACAGCAGCTGGTCCTTTTTCTTCCCTAGCTAATTATACTGACTAGTACAGTTTTATCTTAAGAGTTGTTTTAACAGTAATATTGTGTATATAGAATGGTGAGGTTGAATGTGTGCCTTCTTTTTTTTGTTTTTTTTCAGGATATTGATGCTAGTTCATTAAGTGAAAACTCTGATTGGTTTGACCACAGTTCTGTATCAGACCAGTTCAGCGTCGAGTTTGAAGTTGAGTCTATTTATTCAGAAGATTATAGCCATAATGAAGAAGGGCAGGAGCTCACAGATGAAGATGATGAGGTACTATCTGCTTTCCTTGTTTGACCCTGGGGGGAGGGGATGAGAAGGAAGAGGCATCTCAACATTAAATACTCCTGTAAGTTTCCAAGGAGAACTCTTCAGGTGTATTTTCTAACTGCATGTGCTGTATCAAAATCTGCACCCGGTTGTTCATTAAATCAAATCACGTGTTAGTGCAGTTGGGTCACCCTTATATACCTACCAGGCAACCACTGAAACGATGCTGAGGCTTTCTGCAAGCTCTGAAATGGGCTGGATAGGAAAGTCTGGGTGCTTAACCTCACTCACCAGCTGTTGGAGTCTGTGGCAGCACGTGCACTTTAGTGTTGCTGCATTTTTAATTCTAGAAGTACGTGTTGAGCTTTGACAACACTTGATACTGAAGGGAACCTTTATGAGTAACTTTACAAAGGGATATTCCACGGTTTTTGCCTCTGTGAATGTAAATGTTTCATAGAGATGCTGAACCAAAGTTTTAGAAATATTTATTAGTAGGCAAGAAGACAGAAAAATTGTGATTACCATAATTTTCAAGAAATTTCTGGAATGTCAGGAATGAAGCGAGAATGTTTGTGGGGTTTTCTTTCTGGGTTAGTTTTCTGTTACTTCAGAGAGGTTAATCAGCCATGGCAAGATTGGGTAAGTACCAGAGGCAGAATTCACGAGGGACATACATGACTATGGTACTTGAGAGGCTGAATGGGAGTGACTGTACTGATGGACACCAAGTTGTGGTGTAGTGCAGAGCTCACCCTGAATAGGATGGTAGTTTGGAGGAAGAAAGGATTGAGGTGTGCCCCTGCTCCCGACAGGAGTTTTGAGAATTGCAGAATGACTGATGTTGGAAGGGGCCTCTGGAGGTTGTCTTACCCACCCACCCTGGCTCAGGCAGAGCTGATTGCCCAGGTCCATGTCCAGATGTCTTTTGAATATCTGTAAGGATGGAGGCTTTATATACGCTCAGGGCAACCTGTGCCAGTGCTCCTTCACCCTCACAGTACAAAGTGTCTCCTGACATTCAGAGGGAACCTCCTGTGTGTAATTTGTGCTAGTTGTCTCTTGTCCTGCCCTGGACACCACTGAAAAGAGCATGGCTCTGTCTTCTTGATGCCCTGCTTTCAGGTATTTATCCACATTGATCAGGCACCCCCTGCCCCAAGCCTTCTCCAGGCTGAACGGTCCCAGCTCTTTCAGCCTTTCCTCACGTGAGAGCTCCTCTAATCCATTAATAATCGTAATAGCCCATCCCTGGAGACTCTCCAGTAGCTCCCTATATGAAAATCTTACCAGGTTTAAAATACCTTGGGTTTTTAGTTAAATGCCAAAACCCAGTTATGCTTTTTTTTTTTTTTAATTTAAACCAGGTTTATCAGCTGACTATTTACCAGGATGAAGATAGTGATGCTGATTCATTTGATGAAGATCCAGAGATTTCTCTAGCTGTGAGTAAAAACTTGTCTAGTGAAGCATCATAGGTAGGGTAAACTGACAGAGAGTAGATCAAGAAGTATAGATGAATTCTATTGCTGCCAGTGATTTTTTAAAGAATTAAATGGACTTTTTCTTCTACACGTGAAGGTTCCAATACAATACTCTAATCATTGAACATGTGATTATTAAGGAATCTTGATTTATTTTTTAAAAAATACTTAATAAGCTTCCTAGTCCATTAAAAAAAAACCCAATCCCACGTTAATTTACCATTTCATTGACTTAATGGAAGGAAATTATTTGGAGCTTAAATCTGACTTTCTGCACAAAATGGAAAAAAATTAAAATTTTAGTTGTGTACATATAAAAAGCTCTCACTATGAGTCAGAATATCTAGTTTTATTGTCCAACTTGAATGAAGGCATCTATAAGATACAGATATGAAGGCAAGCCTTTTTTCAGAACAGTACTGTAAAATTAAAAGATGTTTTTGCTACCTTCTGTGAGACCATTCTTGAATAATGGGAAGAAATTTACAGTCTTGAGGTAAAGTACAGAGATTTATGTGAAAAAACACTGCATTTTAATTCTAGTGTGTGCTCTCTCCTTACTTACATTTGCTTCTCACGATTGGAGCTTGAATTAAAGCTGGTTTGTCCAGCTGTCTGAAGTGCTCCAGTCCCTTCTGTAGGACTGAGGGACTTCACTCTGTGTGTTAAAGACAGGGCTGGCCACCCTGTGAAAACATAGCAGTGCTTATGTTTGGAAAAAGAGGCCTTTATATTATTTTTAGGATTTAAAATTGGTCTTCTAAGCTTTTGATGTTACTGATGTTATTCAGGACTGATGTAAGTAAGTTTTGGGTTGGTTTTTTTTGTTTTGATTACCCCCTACAGTTTGCATTATTTCTAAGAAGGGCCTCTCTCCTTAAAAACAAAATGTATTTTTAACGAAATAGTGGTTTATTTTCCTTGTAGTGTATGGAGTAACCTGAGAGGCTGATGCGCCACGGGTTTTTTTCCCCTTTTTTTTCCTTTCCCCTCCCTTCTTCCCGTCTGTTTTTCCATTGGCCGATGTTTTCCGTCATGCGGCTGTGTCGGAGCGCCCTCCCCCGGCCGTTTCGTGCACCAACAGCTCAGCAAACCGCAGGGGAAAGGTCCCTCAGCCTTGAATAGTTCCCATTGCAGAAGTCCATAGTCGAAAAGAAGGGAAATGATGATCTTTTTAACAACTTTTTTGTGAGGTCCCCTGAAGAATTTTGTAGTCTTGTTTCTGCAGTTTTGCCTAAGAAATAATAAACTGTTCTATTCACAAACCTACTGCAAAAAGGAGGAAAGCCAGAGTCATTATAAAATAAGAAGCATTTTAATCTAGAACTGTAAAATGGGGCCAAAACCACTGAATGGAATTTTTAAATTAGAAACAAGTTGATAGCTCAACACAGTAATTATTTTGGCAGTGATAAGTTGTTTATCGTCTCTGAATACTTCAGTTGTAAGTGTTCTAAGTCGCTTAAGCTGTTCCAACCTTTGATTCACTAAAGGATTATTGGAAGTGTCCCGAATGTAATGAAATGAATCCTCCGCTTCCACGCCATTGCCACAGATGCTGGGCTCTTCGTGAGGATTGGCTTCCAGATGAAAAGGGTGAGAAATTGGAAAAGAGCAAAGTAGAAGGCTCCTTCCCTTCAGAGTCTGGAGAAGGTTTTGATGTTCCTGACTGTAAGAAAACAAAAATGACTGAAGATAAAGAACCAGTTGTGGATGAGAATGAGGACAAAGCAGTACAGTTTTCTGAGTCCCAGGAAAGTGAAGGTTATTCCCAGCCATCAACATCAAGTAGTATGTTCTGTAGCAGTCAGGAGGACTTCAAGGAACCTGAGAAGAGAGAAACACAAGACAAAGAGGAAAGCATGGAATCCAGCCTGCCTGTTACCAGCATAGAGCCATGTGTCATATGTCAGAGCAGACCTAAAAATGGCTGCATAGTACACGGCAAAACAGGACACCTCATGTCATGTTTTACGTGTGCAAAAAAGCTGAAGAAGAGGAACAAACCCTGCCCGGTGTGCAGGCAGCCCATACAAATGATTGTACTAACTTATTTTAGTTAGATACATGTTGACTGGAAAGCTGCAAAAGAAACTTCATAAACTGGTTAAGAGAGTAAGAAATTATTTTTGTATGCTTATTGGAAAATTAATATTTTGTGTCTCTTGATGTTCTGTGTGAAAAATAATTGCTGACATAAATGCACTGGAGTTACTAAGAGGTTTGCCTAATACTCATAAGTCAACTTAAAGATTTTAAATCTCTCTTAGTAGAAATAACCAGGTCCTCTCAATCACCTGCCTCTCCAAGTGTTAAGTGTTCCAGGCAAGTTAGTGACATTTGTTTTATTGAATGAAATACACACATTAAAACCCCAAATTCTGTGATTGTTGGAGGAGAGGTATGTTGAAGTGTTTATTTCTGCAAATTCCTCTTTTAAAGAAAATAGATGATTATTCAGGTTCTAGTTTGTGTTGCCTGGTAAAGACGTAAGGCTCAATCAGACCCCTCTGAATAAGTCAATAAAATGAATAAATAGAATCTTGTCTTAAATTCCTCTAAGTAACCAAAATCTGTGGGAGATCTTACCAGGAAGTGGGGAAAGATGTGGCAGAAAATAATCAATACTTTGGAAACAGAAACACAGGTATTGTGTGTCTTATATTTTTATAGTGTGCATTGTAAACTTAAGGGCTGTCACTGAGAAGTCATTGATCCAAGCTCAGTCATACAGTTCTCTCTCAAGTGTCCTGAGAAACTGACATTTGTGGGTTTGGAGGTCTGTAATGATGATGATGATGACCAATTTAGCAGCATGAAAAAAGTCTCAGGGAGACAAAATAAATGAAGGATATGCTATGAACTGTCATGTCAGGCAGTATTAGGAGATAGTTGCTTGCTTTCTCTGCACTTGTTTCTGACTTCAGCAGAATAAATGCAGCTGCATTGCTACATTCACTGGAATAAAAATAGAAAAAAAGTCCACTTACATCTGCAGAAACAAGCTGTGCAGTTCTAGTTCATATTCTTTAGGTGCGATAGTCTTTCCAACTCACTGTTCTTATGCGTATCACAAGAGTTCTGAAAATCTGTTGCAAGGTGCTTGCCAACTCAGAATTGGTCTTGTTGGACCTCTCCTCTACTGCTTTTAGCTCGTGTTCTTGCTGTACTTTGTCAAAAACTTTGTGAAACTTATCAGTTCTGTGCCCAGGGAGTCTGCTGCCTGCCTCAGTTCTGGGGGCCTTCAGGCAAGGTAGTGGAAGTAGGGAAACCAGAATGTGGTAAAGATCAGTCAGTGGCTTTTCACCTGGAGAGTTTCTGTACCACTGAGTGATATTTATTCCTTTGGAAAACTGTTACAAGAGGAGTTGTATATTTTTAGCACCTTTTATTTTTACAGGTGGTTGCTGACTATCTGCCCAATAGGGAATGGCAAATAAACAGGGGAGTGCCAAGAGTGGAGACGTAGTCTAAGTGCAGGAATTGTGCCTTGTTGCCATCTTACAGGCCAAGGTTCAACAGCTTCCCTAATACCAGCAGTATAAAATTGCTGATGCCTGTGTGCTGGCACAGAGACTTCTCCTGCTCTCCTTAACTCCAGGGCTGCAAATGCCTGGAAGTACCCAGGAAAAGGACATAAAAGATGTACAGGAGAGACTCAGTAAATCCTTAGTTATGACTTGGTTGAAAAGTAGTAAAGACTTCTTCATAGGTAAAGACTGAATTATTTGGATCATTCACATTTTGTTCATACATTTGAGATATTTCTTTAAAAATGCCACTAAAAGATACTGGTGTACCTGAAATTCTAATATAGTTCATTTTAACTAAACAGAATATAAACCCCATTTGTATACATTCAAATTCTTACTTGCAAGTTTCTTGCCTCCTGCAGTTTGTAAAGTGACAGCAGATAGCTGGAAGTTTTTGGAAGTTTTTTGATCAGCAGAAACCTTTCATGGGTTTTATAGGATTTGATAATCCTTCAGTTTGAGATAGAGAAGGCCTTTGGGCAGATAGTTAATTTTTTCAAGTAAGGATACTGATAGAGGGCTACCATCCTTAATTTGCACTTCCTATTAATTCTTTTTTATTTTTGATTTGATAAACTTATGTGCACTGAGGCTTGCAGAGGTTCTTCAGTGCACCTGCAAGTGAGAGAGAACTGTAGATGTGTAAATGCAGAAGCATAATAACATGGGGACTGTACTAAAAAGCTTCATCTGTAAGAAGCTTTGTCCATTGCATTGTCTCCCATGTCTTCCCCTCTTTTAGTGTAATACCTTCTCTGCAGTCACTGCCCTGGCTGTGTAACTGCAGTGCTGGGGGAGCAGCTGTCCTTACCTTGTTCCTGATGGGACACATTGTACCATCCCACTCTTGGCATTCTTTTCCAGTCACATACCTCTTGTTGCAGAGAATAGGCCTGGAAATACCCTCTACTCACTACAAGTGAGGAAATGGGGAATTTTGATTTCTACATCTACAAATCACTGTGTCAAATATTTTGGTTTGAGTTATATGGCTTAATATTATTCTTAATGACTGGTTTGTTTGGTGTGGGTGCATGCCTTCTGAATGGATGTGATGGGTATTGATGCCTATCCCTGTTCCTGTTGGGGACACTGGCAGGCGAGTGCAAGTGCAGGCCTGGCACCCAGGGGCTGTGTCACAGTGACTCCCTTGGTGACTCCTGGCTGTGGCCCGGAGCTCTTGGCTCTGCCTCCATCCCGTCTCCCAGCCTGGCTTTGCTCCGTGTGTGGGCAAGAGCAGTGAGCACCCTGCTTGTTCTGGCCTTTAAACACAATTCTGGCCTTGGGTAGTGGCACGAAAGTCAGTATACTTTTGGTACAAAAGTTGTTCCTCCTTGGCGAGGTGTTTGAGATCCTTATTTAATGCCACACACATTTTAATCTTTAATTTATTGCTGTTTGTAAATATCCTTGTGCTCACAGTTAAATGTTTTGAGCTCTAATTTATTGAATTAGTCTACTGGTACATGTGTAGTTATATAAATATGCTTATTTAGTTCACAGGCACAAGAAAAATAAGAAATGTAGCATTAAAATACAGAGAAATACTCGTATTATATTCAGATTAATAAGGGCCCAGGAAGAGTTATGGCTATGTTTCCTTTTTTCCTTCCCTTAAAACTACTTCTGCATTGAGCCTGAACAGGATTTATTAAATAGAGATGGTGCTGGTGCAGCATTAGCATAGTGAAAATATTTTGGTGGTGTTCTGCTTTCCTTTGGAATGCTTTTGCATCCCTGAGTACAGGCAAGGAGCTGACTGACTGCTTCCAGGTGCTGGTAACATTGGGGGTGATGGTCTAGGAGATGCAGGACGGTGATGAGAGGCTTTAAGGTTAATTTGCAAAGGTGGCAACGGCTTTTGGCTTTGGACAGGTGACCAAGAAGGTTGCAGGGGAGGCCAGATGCCAACAAGATTTTCAGTAATTTTCTTTGTCTCTTCCTTCTTGCACATCAGGTAGACAATAGTTACGTACAAATGGTGCAAGAACTCGCATTTATTTTTTATAAAGTACATTAAACCTACATGCTATTTAAATACAACTCTTTAACTATTTACCTATTTGTTAATACTGAATTTATGTTAGTAATGAAATTGACCCCACACCAGCAGGATTGTGGGCTGTGCCGTCCTGTGCTGTTCCCATTAGCAGATGATTTAGAAAGGGTAAAAGTGCTTCAAAATGCTCACTGGTGAAAAGCTTACATCTCTTCTAAGAGCATGGTACGATTTTTATCACTGAGTTTTGTTTGCTGTAAATTTGTTCAAATGGTGTTGTCTCTGAAGTGTCTGTGGATATGGAGATGCTTAAAGGACTTCAGGCAGATCTTTTTCTCTTTTATGACTAATACGAGGAAAAGAAAATTTCTCGTTCGTACAGAAAGTGTCAACAAGAATAATTGTTTCAGAAAATTGTGTCTTACAAAAGAGAGATTAGAAAATTATTAGGAGCCCAATGAAACTGAATAAACCTAATAAACAGGATGAATACAGGGGTGAAGATTTTTTTCTTCCCCATCTTAATCTAAAGCTGCTGTTGTGTTAGGGTGTAATAGAGTTTATAATTTTAAAGCAGGTAATTTATTCAGCATATTAACTTGCCACACCCACGGTGGGGCAGCAGTTATCCCTTATCCCAGAAAGATACGGCATTTTGTTGTGCAACATTTGGCCTGAAAAGGGGTATGTGCTGTTGTGGGGCTTCCCCGTGGGAAGGAGCATTGGACACGTTCACAGGACTTGAGGACCAGCAGCGAGGTCGTGGAGGGGCTCTAGGGTGGCTGTGGTTCCGCAGCAGAGCAGAGCCTTGCTAGAGCATCAGCCCTCTGGCCCTTGGGGGATGACCTGCCCTGCCTTTCCAGCTCCTCCACGCTGGAGTCCAAGGTTTATCTTGCTGGTTACAGGTCGCACAAGCAAAGCACAAAACCCAGCTTAAGGTTTTAACAATGGATTGCACTTACTGAACATGAAAAATGGTTACTTTTAACTAAAGTGTGGGGGCTTTGTTAGGGTTTGTTTTAGCACAGATGCACTGAAAGCTTCAAGTGAGTGCTTCTGTAGTGTATCTGTAGCTCTGTTATACATGTGAAATTTATCAGATACTTAAAAGGTGGTGGCTCCCCTTTTGAGTAGATGTTACTTTAGCTTAACAGCCCACTTTTAAAGGACATTTCTTGGTCTTGAGCCACAGTCGTGGCTCTCAGGATGATGATTACTTAACACCTAAAATACCAATAGCTTTTCTAAAACCAGAATCTTCCTTGTCTGACTACACGTAGCTGGGATGACTATTAAACAGAGTAGTTCATAGTGAATTTAACTATGCAACACGCTTTCAAGAGCTTGACCTGGTGCATTACTTTCCAGCTACCCCAGTGCAAGTATGAGCACAGTCAGTAACCATTAAAATGCAAGTACCCACTCCAATTGCACCCAGTATAGAGCCATTTATGAAAAGTTTCACGTGTGTTGCAGTTACCTTTCAGTTTTCAGTTTTTCCTTTTCTGAGGGAAATTGAGTCCTGTGTTCCATTTATCAGCTTTAAATAAAGATTTGTTTATACACTCCATGGTGCTCTTTTTTTCATGTCAATTACTTGATTGTTAGAAGTTCTGGTACATTGTTTTCACACAGTTTCTTACTCCTGTGAGCCAGCACACAGGCTCTTTCTGCCCCCGTTCAGCTGCTAGCCTGCTGACGTCTGTCAGATTTCTTCGGTCTGGGAGATTTTAACTCGAGGAATCTCTGGTTCTTCCTGCTACAAGTGGCAGGATCAGTGATGGGATTTACTGGATAATTACTTCTCTGTGTGGTAAACAACCCACAGCAGAGCAGAGGGTGAGAAAAGGTAGAAAATGCAAATGTATATGAGGAAGACATTCGAAAACGAGCACACACAGCCCTCAATGCTATCAGCACTGCTGTTTCAAGTTCTGAAGTGTATTCGCACACTGATTGTGGCCATCTGGCAGACAAGTGGCTGATGCCCAGGCTGCACAGCCCAGCTAGAGGGCTTGGTGGGACAGGCAGCAGTGCCTCAGGAAAGATTTTAAAAGGCATTAAAGGATTAACTGCATTCCTGCATTTTTTATTTACTGTATACAGGAAAAGATTGATGTTTCCAAAGATAATCTTTGCTGGTTTACTTTTGAAATTGCTGAAGAAAATTACTGGCAGATAAAGCTTTAAAATAAACACAGGAGCTGGTACTACCTGGCTTTTCTTGATAAATTTTTTGTTTATTGGGCAGCTTCAGAGGGCCCTGCAAATCACTTGCAACTGGCCAGGCAAAAGGAATCTGCTAATCCTGCCTGCAGTGCAGTACAGCCCAGCCAGGGGAACGCTGAAACCACCCTCTGTAACTGGAGCTGGTTTGTGCCTTGCTCAGTGCGCCTACCAGCTCCTGGCACGGGTGTTAAACAGTCCCAACAGTGTAGTAGCAGGGCTGTGAAGCCGTTAAACAGTATGAAGACATTGCTAAAACTATTCAAAGAATTCTGAATTGTATGTGGTTCTGTCCCACCACAAATTCAGTTAAAAATGGACAAGGTATAAAGCTGTCAGTGACTTTCCACATTGTTTTCAGCAGCTCTGCCATAAGAGAACACTGTTTTCCGAGCCACAAATTCCTCCCTTTTCCCTGCTGGTGCAGATTATCATCCAGCTTCCACAGCATGGCCCTTCAGCAGATACTCACATTTCATTTTCATCTTCTTGCCTTAAAACATGTCTGTGTTACAGGTCATTTGAGCCCTGAGCAGTCTCTCTCATCTATCCAGGTAAGAAAGAGCATATATAAAAATGCCATTCCTCATTTATAGCAGTGGCTTTATTATGAGAAATTAGTATTGAGCTGATCACTTACAGTTGTGTGGCACCTGAGCTGTTGGCTCAGTGAGGAACCTGAGCTTGCATGAAACACTGCAGTACAATCCTCAACGTTTTTGAATTTGGGAAAAGTCTTCAAAATGTATTTGTACTTTCTGCATCAAAATTCTACAGTTATCTCCACAGGCTGTACAAAATTCCTTAAGAGTAAAATACTTATGTAGAAAAATATGATAGTCTGTTACAATTAAAAATATGTTCTGCTATAACTAAAGTAAAACATTCAATTGTCAAGCCAGTATTTTACAAAATACAGTAAACATGATCATGAATCTGAGAATTTGGTTTATAAAAACTACATTTTTTTGCACGTACAATTCCTTCTCTGACAAGCCACATTTGTGCAGGAAGACTTTGCCTTTGTCATTCCTGACTTTCTTTATTTGAAAATTACAAGCATAACGGTCATTAAAACCAAGATGTGTACGGTTGGTTTTACTGCAGCTGAAGCCCGTGCGAGCTCTTGGTAGAGGGGAGTTTTGGGACATGAAGCAGCTCTTGATCTGATCTGATCTGAGACCTCTGGGAAAGAGAAGTCCTGTTTCAAAGCACTGAAGTTACCAGTGTTGTCAGATATTTCCACTGTCTTCAGCATCGATTTAAATCCTGGCACGGTAGCCTAGGAGCAAACACAAAAGTGTTCTTCCTTGGTTTGAAACACTGAGTTCAGCTGTGAAACAATCATTGTTTAAATGTACAGGAAAAAATGTTCAAAAGATACATTTGAGAATACGGAGTGAGAAAAGAGTATAGTTTTCATGTTATAGCAATAAGACTCTTGGTGTACAAGAGAGGGAATCCTGCAGTGATGCTTAACATAAGCCCTTGGCAGCAGGCAGAGCCTAGAGGGCATGGAAGTTCTCTAGTATCAGAGACACCATTTTGACACAAGGAAATGACAGTCACCAGTGGTGGTGTCAGCCCAGTGCTGCCCAGATCCCAGGCTCCACCCCCTCACCCTGCAAGAACTCTATGGTTTGTTTCAAACCCCTCAAGCTCCTGCTGCTGTGCTCAGGACGCTCATCCCAGCTGGCTCTACCATCAAGGTCAGAGGAGTGCTTATCTCTGGACACTGAAGACTGTATAAAAAAAAATTCCTTTCTGCTGACTAGTATTTAAATACATAGTTTTTTTAAAGTCTGCTAAAGAGTCCTTACACCTCCTATCTATGACTTGAGCAGTTCAGCTCACCCACCTCTAAGGATGCTGTCTCACTGTGCTCAGGAACTCAACGCAATTAGAAACAACACTTCAGTAAGGCTGCATACTCACATTGATCACATACGTCCCAGGCAAAAGGAGAAGAAAGTACTCCCCTTGTTCATTTGTTCTGTAGGGGCAGACATGTGGCCTTCCTTTGGCTTCCACGATGGCGTTGGGAATAGGATTCCCATTCTTATCAGTAACTTGGCCTTTGACACCTATGAAAAAGGGAGAGAAGAGAAAGATCATGAGCTGTAACTGGTGAGCCTCCTTCTCTGAGAAAGTCAGACTGTTCTGCTGCTGGATGCACTCAAAGGCTGTTTCACCACGTTTCAGCACATCTAATAATATCACTAGTCACTTTGGTCTTACTCAAGGGAATTAAACCAGAAAATCCTTGGTTGTTGTCAATAGTTTTACCCTCATGTTAAGTTAGAAAGCAGTATTGTAATCTCCTATTCTAAATCTCATTTGCTGAAGGCATCATACACACTTACGGTATGTCTTTTACTGAAGGGCCTCAGTCTTCAGTACTGGCAGTTTGGGTTTGGCAGTTTTTGCACACAAACACACACCCTTCGTTTTTGTAATTTAAAATAAGTCAGCCTCTTGTCTAGTACTTCCCAAAGGCAGAATACCAACAATGTTTGCTTATGAGGTAGTTTCCCTTAATTCCCACACATCTTCAAGGCAGCACAGGCATTAAGCAGAGATAAAATAGCAGTCGGATATTTAGGGCAACAAAATGCAAGATAAGCAACAGATTTGTGCAAACCCTTCAACTCACTGTAAAGCACCACAGCTTCACTAAGCAGCAGTTCTCTTCCAAATCTGAAGTCAGATCACACCTAGAGAAGCCTTTCAAATTTACAAAATCCAAGCAGCAAAGACCCATTAAACTTGTGCTGAGGCACGCATACGCTTAGGGACCTCTGAAATAAATGATTGTCCCAAGGCTGCTCAGGAAAGTGGGGGGAGGGGGGTAGTGCATGGTCAGACATCCCCTAGGGCCTGTCCATTCCTCCTGCTCCAGCACATTTTAAGCCCCTTGCACACCTGTAGTAGCACCCATCACCCCTCACCTGACACACTTGTAAGTTCTCCTGCCTTACCCATCCCCGGCCTTGTTGCACTTCCTGTTCAGAAGCTCCCAGGTTAACAGCAGATCTCTCCCCTGTGAGCTGTGACACTGATCCAGGCTGCTGAGGAGTTCCCTCTAAGCTGGCCTCAATTTTCACTCCGCCCCCATTCGCATACCTACCTAGGTGTACTTGTTTGATATACTCGATCAGAGCAACCTTGTTGTCTCTCCAGAATTGTTCCAGCTGGTCTGCTGGAGGATATTTACAGCATGACAGCTCCAATGTAATTTCAAAACACTGTCCCCAGACATAGTTGTAATCTTGCATTCCACCTTAAAAGTGAAATAAAAGAGTGTTCAGCTGCAAAGAAACACTAAGGTCAAACTAAAAGACAAATAGGAGAGTTAAAACGTTGGCACTTGCATCATACCTGTAAGAAAAGTAAATCAGATAAATTATTCCTCAATGCCACACTTGCATTTAGTGCCTCCTGTGGAAAACCAACTTAATTATTTACTCTAGTTACTTGTAGAATGTTGTTTTCTAAAGCAGACTTCATTTTGGAAATTATGATGATTGTGGCTGAGAAAGGGTGGGTCTTTGACTGAAATTCATTCAAGCTTTCCCAGCTTGCAAAAAGGGACAGATAGGCTGGCATAGGATTTACCACTACCAAAGCCATTCCAAGAGCCTTTTAAGTCTTTGAATTCAGACAATGAAAACAACATACACAGTGCACAAGCCCCATATTCTATTTGGCTACACATAAACAATAATGAAAAGCGAGAACATCTTACCAGAAGCGGCTGAATGAAATATCAGTGACGTTCTTACCTTCCAGCTGGTACCAAGAGTACCCGTTGGTGATGCCTTCTGGGAAGGTCTTCCTGTTGTCACACCCCGTCCCTTTGTACATGCTGGCATGGTTGGAAGAATAGGTTTTTGCCAGGTGAATAAAGACATCATCGTCCGGAGATCTGCTATAGCCTTTCAAAGAGCCAGTAACTGCAGAATGAAGACAGCCATTGTGCAACTCTCATTAGTGGTAAAACATACAGTGCTGGCCTACGTGCAGGATAGCATCTCCCAAATGGCCGTATTAGGCAGGGAATTTTGATGGGGTTTATCAAATTCTGCCCATCCAGCTCAAAAGCTAGAAGAACCTTGTGGGAATCCTTATAAATTTTGCTTTGGTACAGACAACGTTCCTAAACCCAGTCAGTTGTGGAGAACAGAGTTTGTTACCAGCTTACCTGGGTTACCATTATCAAAGGTGTAACTGGCAACCAGGGCGCCCCCATGCAAGTTTGCTGAAAGAACAAATGTTTCGTTTTTTATCCAGTCCATTACTGCTCGAGTCTCTGGCTGAATGCTAGCACTGTTATTTTCAAAGGCATCAGGAAAATTTCTGTTCAGATCTTCTCCATTCCTGTTGTACCTTAGAAAGAGAGAAGACATTCCCATTACTGTTTTGCCTGTGGATACTTCCACATCACCAGCCTCCCAGTACTCCAGATCTGCAGTGTGCTAGTGTCTTCAGGAAACAGGCAAGATGACAATTTTTTATTTCGCAAGCATTAAGGTGATGGACTTCAGTTTGCTTTCTGGCAGCACTGGAATTTTCATAGGACACAAAAAAACAATTCCAAGTGGAAACACAGCATATTTAACGTGCACGTAGCATGCACACCTACACGTAAGCGAACCAGAAAATCCAGAGGCAGATCGGGAGGACTTTGTCCTCCTCCTGTATGTGTTTTCCCTGTTTGTATAGAAGATCGAGGTAACTACTGAATGGTTGTATCCCTCGGACTGCTGTCACTCTCAACAGACAAAAAATTTGAGTCAAACGCAGGATACATTTTCTTCTCCCTATATCTTAAGGTCCAGCCTGTGCAAATGCTCTCTTGCTTTTTCACTCAGACAGGTCAGTACAGGAATAAAGAGGGTATTCACCATGGATTGCGTTAATTTTTGAACTCAGTCAGTTAAACTCTGTCTATTTGAGAGTGAGGGGATAAAAAATACCCCCCTCCATACAAGTCCCATCTATTTGCTGAGGAATGCATTTTTTCTTAATAAAAAGGATGGCCTACACTGGTCACCTGAAGAATTAAAACTACCTCAACTTGTTTCACTTGTTTTGGATGTTGCCAAGGCCAGTGATCCAAGAGTACTTCTAGCTCATGCGTTTCCTTTTTCTGCACATTCTTTGTCCTTTGGGCATTTCTTCCCATTCTCTCACTCTCTCTTTCCTTCTTCTAGCTTGTTAAGCTTTTTATCCCCTTTCTGTTCTCTGCAATAGTCACATTAAAGAATGCACAAGTAGCACAGGATGCAATGCCAAGTTCTATTTTCTTCTGTGTAGCTTTTTTTTCCTACCACTACTATTAGCACAGAACCTATTATAGCCAGCTTTGCTTGTGTAACTCCTCCTTCTTACTAAATCCACATTCAATGTGATTTTAAACACATTGCTAGAAGTCCATTCAACAAGCTTAGACACACCTTTTCTCGTTAAGAAGGGTTACAGAATTCTCCAATTGAAATAGATCCCTGTGGGTGGAATTTTCCTTCTTTTCTTGTAGCACTCTGAAGGTGCTACAAAATAGGGAATTGTGCTTGTATTTGCAATCTGGGTCTCCTGCCTAGAAGGTGAGGTCATTACACCATTCTGACCAACTTTTTCTGGCCACACCACATATAAACACCAGTCTGACTCAGTCTTCCAGAAACTCTATGCCATAACAACACGTCTTCAGAACAGCACAGGCAAAAATTAGCCCTAGCACATCCTGTAGACTCTGCTCTCCACCAAGTATGATTCAGTCTTCTGGCTATCTGTGATTATTACTCCCCACCCACTCCTTTTACCTCTCCCACCCTCCTAAGCCACCCTTACCTTCCTCGTGTGTAATAACAATCAGGAACTTTTGTAGCTTCAAATCCATCAGGATTCATCGTTGGCATGATATGAATCCGGGTATTATTGAGTAACCGGGTAATAACTGGGTCACGTCCATAGCTGGTCACCAGGAAATCTATCAAATGGAGTAGGATTTCTCTCCCAACAGTCTGTGTAAAGAAGCATAGATTTTATTTTGGGTCTGATATGGAAGAAAAAGAAGAAAACAAATAAATAAATAATAAATAAATAAATAAATAAAGACCCACCACCTTGCACTTCAGGTGTTTCTTATGGACTACACACACATACAAGGCATATGAGAGCACTCTCATCGACACTGCTTTGTTTTATGCCCTCCCCTAAATATATTAAAAGCAATTGAATAGATTAAAGGAATCACTGGAGGGTTTTCACAAGGGTTTTAAACCCACATCAGCCAGACCTTTTTGTATAATGGGAAACTGACTGTGTCAGATGCACTGCTTAAATCTTGCATGGATAAGGAACAGCTGTAACAAAAACTAAAGCTGCCTGCTAAACATCACGTGGGCTTGGGAACACCCCACTGCGTTTTCGCAGTCCCACAGCAGGGTCCCAGCTCTGTGCTGGCGCCCGAGTGACCCTGCAGACAAGCGCCAGTGCTGTGCGGCACCACTTGGCAGCGGTGGTTCAGAAGGAAGGGAGGACAAGTCTGCCATGTTTTCCAGGATGCTACAGAGCAGGATTTTTTTCTTGTTGATCCTCTTTTATGGAAGGTCAATATTAATACAAGATCCAAGAGGCCACATAGATATTTCTGTTACATTGCTTTATTTTAATATCATGAACATGTGCATTGGGGAAACCAAATAAATCCTTAGAAAAAGACATGGAAAGACATTTGGATACAGACTTTAGATCAAGGAGAGTCAGTGGCAGGGAAAAAGCTAAACATATCTTTTTGTTCATATAAGTTTGTATAAGTCATGAAAGCTGACATCTCTCTTTAGTCTATCAGAATTTAGGCAAAATAGTGTCAAGTACCAGACCCAGAGTTAAGGACAATCCTATTCTACCCCAGAAACCACTGCTAGTGTTCACTGGACCATACTTTCCAGGGGCACTTTCCATAGCACTGTGACCCATGCCTCAAGGGTGTTTTAGGGTTCCTAAGCCCTGTCTGGAAAGGGAACAAACCAAGACTTGCAAGTAGATGAGTTCTAGAGATAACTTATCTCTACTTTATCTCCAAGAACAAAGTCAGGTATATCACAACAGGATCTAAACCAGCACCTGAGTATGTAAAAACAGACTGCTCTGCAGGTTTGATAAATACACTCCATGAAATTTAAGAAGGGATGCAACAGAACTGTCTTGTACAGGCAGCTCTTGAAAAGGGTGATAGACATCTTGGGAAGCATATAAGGGTGGGGGAAGAAAGGAGAGGAGAGGAGAAAAATCAGCCAAATCATGGCCCTGGGCATGAGAGATGGAATTACCAGACTCAGAATCAGCAAGAATGGCTCTACCACAGACACAGCTGAACTCCAGACAAGACTGGACTGCTGTCTGGAGAAACTGGAAAAGTGCTCTTCTCCCACTGTACTTCTCTTCAGTGCCTGACCAAAAGAAATCCCAAAAAGAAAGGGTAGAGAAGCAGGACCAGAAAGGGGAAAAAGGAAAAGTAACAAAAGAATGTGGTAGGACAGGACAATGTTTACAAAGAAAGAAAGATGACCAGATTTTCACAGATTACATTCCTTGCATTTAAAAGTTAATCTCAGGCTTACTTACATGTACAGTATTTTACAAACTATTTTATAGGATTCCTGGTATAGCTATTGTTGTACTCAGGACATTAAGTGATTCAGGTTATCGTAAGAGTGTTGGCACTTGGATGATTGCACAGTGAGGGAAGAATACACTTATTACCACTGTTTTGGTGTGGTAACAGAGGGGTGGTTTTGTTTTGGTCAAGAGCACCCTGCATTGCTTGAGAAAGCACATCTGGAAGTATCTGAGGGAAAGTTTTTGTTTCTGGGAAAGTTCAAGTTCAAGATCAAGTTTTGATCAAGCCCTTGGAAGGGCAGCATCTGCTGCTCAGTCAAACTTTACCCTGCTACTACAGAAGTCACGTGTGCCTGTGGATAAGAGTTATCAGCCACTTGGCTTTACTTTAGAGCTTCAAATAAAGGATCTAGGCACACTGAAGGTAGGTTGCTGACAGTAGAATTGAGGACTAACACCTTAACCTGCCTCAGGTTTAACATGAAGATTGAGAGAAGAGCAGGGGACAGCATGCATGTGTTCTGGGGCTTTGAGAGGACATGAACACTTAGTTTTGATTGCAGTATCCCAAGGGAGACGCCAAGGTGTATTGTTTTACTGTATTTCACATGAATGGTGACTGAAAAGCGAAGGAAATCCCTTTCTCCCACCTCTAGGGATACAATTAGACATTAGGTTTCTCTGTGCACTTTCAGATGTCAGCTTCCTCCTGTGCCCCAAAGGGAGAAAGTCAGCAGGAAAGGTTTTCAGTGATCCTCAGGGGAAGTCTTGAATGAAGAAGCGTGCATGTGTCAGGATGTGGATCAACGCTGTAGCAAAGGGCGTGACTGCTGCTTCTGTACACAAATCCTTTAAACTTCTGACTCTGCCTGCTGGCAGGGCTTTGTCAGCACCCTGCCCAGCTACCACAGGGATTACTCAAGAAGCCCGAGCAGCAGCCAGTTAGGAGATTAAGGTTAGCTCCAATTACACCTGCACTGTAACACTTTACTGCATCAGCCCTGGGTTTAGAACACGGTTGTTACCACATGATAGAGACCTAATACCAGGGGACTACGGGTGGATGGACTCTACCCATTTTTATTATTAAAATTCTTTCCTTAAACATGGCCTGGTTTTTAAGTTGAGCGATGTTGAAAGAAAGATCCAAACCATCAGGTAGGACCTGTTTCAGGGCAACACAGTCTTGCCAGTCTCCCTGCTCCAGCCCTGGCTGCTCCACGGGCCACGTTCAGCATACCAGGCACAACCCCACCAAAGGAAGCAGAGTTAGAGCAGAGAAACCTGTAGGCCATCCTGGTTTCCCACTGAAATGCCACCACACTTGCAAGATATTATTTCTAACACTTGTACAGCACTAATTATTATGCACTGCTAGGACACACCCCACTGGGGTTGTCCTTCTTTGCTAAAACACACCAGCGTTGAAGCGACCGTTGATGCAAATAGTTTGGCACACATCCCTCCATTTCTCCAGCAGCAAGCGCTACGGACATCTGAGAACTACCACAGGTATGACAGGGCAGTGCAGTTCTCTGGTTTATCACCGAGGGAAATGGCACCATAAAGCCTGCTTTTGAACTGGTAACTGGCGTAAGTTGTTACCACCTGGACAAATTCCACAGGCTTCAGACTTCACCTGGCTGAGACATGGATAGCTTTTTCTTTTCCCACTCAGAAGAGTGTGAGGAAAGACAAGGAAAAAGTAACTGCAGCAAGGCAGTGTTAAAATGTGTTGAAACAGACCTCAGCAACATCCAGCTTTTTTCAAAGTCTGTTGTTAGCACTGGGATTTGATTGCTTTTAATTTTGAAATCTTTGGTTCTTCTGACCTTCTTCACAGCTAATTACATCAGCTAATACTGAAGCTAGGTGGAAAACAGTTCACTATGCAATAAATATTTTTATAAATATTTTTTTTCCTAGAGCAAATACTGTTTCCTTGCATATCACTTCAACAATATATCACACAGGACTGAGGACATAGGAATATGGGCTTACAATTCCTTATACCAAGTTGTGCAGTATGTGCAGTATTCTTTTTGTGCAATTGGATGGTAAAAAACCAGCCTTTTTTCCACAGTGGTACTTTGATACTGTAAATGCAGCTTCCATTAATTTTTTTGAAATAAGATATATACATTTCATAAATAAATCTACTCCAGTCCTTACTCACCTAAGCCCTAATATTTCAGGAAACCCTACTGTGGATATGACTATGTCTATGATGACATAGAAAATAGGGCATAGTTGCTGTACCTTATTTCACAAGATAAGCCAGCAGATAAACACATCCTTTCACGTAGGCTAGTTCAGACCTATCAGTACAGGCTCAGTTTCACATAATGAAAGAGGAAAAATACTACTACTTTTAATAATATTTTATACTACTGTAGTGTATTATTTATATTAGTGTTTTATTTATATTAATATAAATAAATTATTGTTTATTATAAATAAAATATTGTATTGTTTAATATTATTTGCATTGCTGTTATTTGATACTATACACTGAGAAAATAAAGAGATCAGAAGTGGACACTGTAGGAGAAAAGGACTGATATCAGCATTGCCATCCTGAGAAAGAGTTTATCTTGTGATGGTCCAGTTATACTATAGCTGCAGAAAATTAAAGCCACATACTCAATACATTAAAGGGGAAAAGCAGAAACACACAGGTAGTTTACAGTTTGTTCAGATGTGCTTCTCCTTAAAGGGTTTCCCTGCAGTGATATACATGGTTTAGGAACAGCCTTCCAATTAGATCCTATTTGTTCAGTTGTACAGAATGGACTCAAGTCACTGGCACAGAGGCCCCAAAGGTGATAGTTCTGCTCCATTTATGACCTAGGAGTATTTAGGTGTTTGGTTGTGGTCGATGTTAAGCAGGAGTTCTTCCCCAGGGAGGAATGTGTGACTTAGAAAGAGAAGATCTTTCAAATAAGAATACAAGCGTGGGACAGGACAGGCTGTGCCTAATTCAGAATGGGAGTTGCCCCAGAAGATGAGGCAACCTCTCCCTCACCTTGCCCCTGCAGACTTTATTAACATTTCACAGGCTTATGCATTTTGTGCAGTCAATTACTGCCATTTTGATTAAAGTCAGTTTAAATCAGTTTTAATTTGGCTCGGGTTAAACAAAAAGTATTGCTAAAAACGGTGTCCAGCTACACACAGGCAACACAAAGAATGGGAGAAGGCTTTTGTTGCCTCTCAGTGGATTCGGGGCAAAAGTTCCCTTTATTTGGCAACAGTGAACACAAATGAAAATCTTTTAAATCTCGGCTGGTTATGTCCTAGAGTATTAAGAAAAATGAACTTACTTAAAAAAATAAATCTTTCCAGTTCCGAAAAAAAATTCTCCTTTCCTACTATTGTGTACTCACATTACTTCTATATTAGAACTTCCCTCTTGGGCAGCTTTCCAAATAACCTAGATTTTCTTCCCAGCAGCATGTGTGAACAGCCCACACACATGTAATTCAGGTTCCACCCCAATTTTTATGTTTTTGGAGCAGCTGGCCAGCTGAGTCAAAGGTAAGCCTCATCTGTGTGATCCTAACAGGTTAGAAGGGCAGCATCACCAAACAACACTTGAGAACTTCCCATTTTGTATCATTTGTGGAAAGCATCACTGAAGCACAAAATACCTGACTGGATCAGTGAAGCCATAATCCTGCAATTTCAATTTATGAAAGACTCTGGCACACAAGTTGAAGCTTGTTGTATAATTAGTGCAAAACTTATCTGCTTAATATATTGTAGGGATAGTTGAATCTATCCCCAGTGACTAGTCCAGCAGAATCTTAGATTATGGGGAAAAAAATATTCAAATTCTCCAATGTTTCTCTATATGAGGAATTAATTTCCTGCCATCTGAAATACATTCATGATCAGATAAAAAAAACCACAAACACCAACTGTGTGTTACCTGTACGTACCAAAAAAACCCACACAGCAAAAATCACCATGAGTGCCTGAAAAGGAGGAATAGCTCTATTTCCAGAATGTTCCCTGGGTGTGAGCTTAGTCTGACAAACAACTGGAATGTAGCATGCCTCAGCCAGGCAGCTCAAGGATCAGACTGTCTGGCACTGTGTCTGACTTTAAAAGAAAATCATGCCTCATTTCCTCATGAAGTCAATAAAAAAACTTAGATCCTAGGCAGTGATCCGAGTTGCCAATCCCCAGCAACTCCCAGCCCAGTGGATGTGCAAACAGAGCATGTTTCTATGGTCAAGGCTCCTCATGCGTATCCAGCTGGGCAGTGATAATGACAAGGGTGCTTCCTTGTGGAGACTTCAGTATGTGTGGCCTTCTGCAGTGCAGCAATATTGGATTTGCAAGCCAGGCCATTCCGGATGAGATCATACCCTGCCCTCCACCTCCTTCCCATCAAAGCTGGGTGATTTATAGTCACAGGTTTGCAATCCCCTTCAGCAGCCTGCAGGGACTGCCATATGGAGCCTCAGTTCCTAGATGCCTTGGTGACACCCACCAGGTTTCAGGAACTGCAAACCCTGTCTTGGGCATCCAGTAACAAATGTACCCATTTGAAACCACGAATCAGTTTCCTCCCACACAGGGTTGAAATCCCAAGCAGTCAAGCTCTCAGCAGCACTTTGAGCAAGGCCAGTGTCGAACAAGGTGAAACTAGTCCAACTTGGGGAAATTCTTGGCACAAAATGTCACAAGTGCCTGTAGGCGTGCAAGTGCTCACACACAGCATTGTTAACAGCAAAAACTTGTGACACATTACCCTTTGCACAGGATACACTTTCCACTATATCTGTGTTTCTTAGTTTTGGGAATTCTAGCACATATATGTACATATATATCTTGCTACTCCTGTTAAATTATTTAACCTTCACATGAAAGACTGCATAAAAATATATTGTGTGGTTTAAACTTACCCTGAACGTGACTAACATAATCAGGTAAAGCTAAAGAATAAAAGAAATAGAAAGCAAAAAAGTACTATAGAGGACAGAGCAGCTTTGATTCTTTCTGATTCAGATTCAAGTACTGCACCAGGTAGGCTCATAATCATAATTTCTTCTTTATCATTAATAAGTGGGCATTCTTCCCAGAGCAAGTTATTGTTCTGGAATTGCTTTTTGTTTTGTTCTCGGTGTTATCTCAGGTGAATCTAGGTGTTCCTAGCTTAAGGTTCCCAAGATAAATTTTCTCCCTAAAATAAATAATTTGATGCTTCAGAGCAATTATTACTTACTCTTAGGATGTATTTGAAGAGTTCTATCAGTCATATTTCATGCCTAGGCAATAATAATGTACAAGCAAACTTCTGTATCTGACTCACTGCCAGGAAACTTAAAGCCTCTGGGTTTACTCACTTGGGGAAGACAAAGCTCTCTATTTAAGAGAGGTCTTGGGTGTAGGATTGTAGGACTCTTCACCATGATGTAAGGTCTCCTAAGGCCCTTCCACCAAAACATGGGAACTTTATTCTTGAAATTCCTCAATAAATACATACATATTTTGTCTTCCTTGAGTTATGGCATACCTCAATAATAAGAAGCACACGCCTGAGAGAAGTTCACTCTAAACCTCTGGTAAGTGTATTTGGTATAAATGACATTGCAAAAATTGAAACGTACCTCATCCCCATGCATATTAGCAACATACTTGAACTCTGGAATGCCAATCTTATGATGGGTTGGAAACCTTCCCAGAACAAGAACCCACAGGTCTCTACCTTTAAGAGGGGAATGGGAAAAGACATTTTTTAAAACAAGTGTAAAATCATACAAGCCTTAGAAGAATAAAAAGAGTTGGTCATTAAGACCACTGTACAAATTCTCGTATTTCATTGGTGCCCACTCAGTCCTATATATAAAATATCAAAGTAGACTGTGGGGTTCTTTTATTCTATGAATATTTGCAATGTTAGTTATAGGAATAAATATGCTTTGCCTTCTGCCCAAGTACGTAGTAAACCCTGCAATTTCTAAAGCATTTAACCAGGACTACAAAAGAAGGCTTTTTTTTTTTTGTAATAAACATTTTTTAAATTAAATTTAGCAAATAAGATCACTCTTCCCCCCCAAATTTTGAATTATAAGGCTTTTCTGAAATTTATACAGAAGTTTTCATTATCACAAAGAAAGAACATCTGGTTTTGTACTAAAGACAACACAAAAAAGCTAAACACATTCATGCATTACTGCTCAGAAAACAGAGGTACCAGAAAGAGCTGTATCAGAGACACATTCCAAATATATCAGCAGGGAAAGAATTAATAGCTACAGAAAGAGTATTAGTTAGGACCACTAAAGCTGCACAAAATAAACAAACATACATACATTTTGGAATCCCTCACTTAAGCAGGGGGGAGAGGGAGAGGGGAGGGCATTTTTTGTTATTATTTTTAGTGATACTGTGGCATTTCAGACCTCATCTGCAAGTCCGTGCTTCCCACTAGTCTGCTCACTGAGGTGGAAAACTCAAGTTTCAGTAGATGGCAGCAATCAAACTTGATAATCGCAGTGACAGCCTATAGATTGCTAATGCCCAGACCTCACCAGCATGCTACCTGTCCCACAGCTCCACCCAGGGCTTGTTGGGGCCCACAGCCTGCCTGAGAGGAGCCCAGGATCACTGCTACTTGCAGGAAACAAGAACGTAGGAACTGCTATATGCATTACTATAAAAAAACCTTATTTCCTAAATGTTTGTGGATCATCAAATCGGCAGTAAACAAACTCTGGAGCATATCAGTTTCCCATTCCTGAAGCCATGACCCCTCTAGTCATGCACATGCCATAGCATTTTTGTTTTCTTTTCTAGCTATGTGACTGACTCACAGCAGCTATACCACAAGGGTCATGACTTCAGGAATGGGAGAAAAACTTGAAGAGGACTGAAGCAGCACTGCAAGATGCACTGAAACAGTTGTAAGAGAGGTAAAACTGAAGACAGTGGTTGCCAAACTAAATTCCCAGCTAGCAGAATCAGAGTCTTAGGCTTAGGATCAAGAAGCGACAAGACAGTGCTGAGAACTGACAGACTCAACAAGGAGTGATCTCAGTATCCCCTGGTTTTACAATTACTCTTGAAGACATCGGTGTTCAATCCTCGTAACCATGCTATGCACAAAGCTGTGAGATGCTGCTACCGACTCTTTCATTAAAGGACAATGTGAGCAAGCAATCCATGCTTTTAAAAATAATTTTGTGGCAACTGATTTGGTAAGAAAGCTAGTTATTTGGTCTTGTTGTATGTAGAGCCTCTGTTTCATAAAAAAAGAAAAAGCTTGACTTCTGTAAGCCTAGACAAGTTGTAGAGTGGAGAACCCAAAGATACTAACGTTTAAGCATATTCTTCTTCAAAAAGGAAAGGAAGAGAACACCCAAATCATCTCACCCTAGCCCTCCTCCCCTCCAAAACCTCCAGAGGTTCCCTCTAACCTCAACCATCCTGCAGCTCTGTGAAAAGAGATGACAAGTCTTGCTGCAATAGCCTATGTTTGGAACTAAAAACAATTCTAGTAGTGAAAAAAGTATGCTACTGTTATTCATAATCAAGTGCGGACAACAACCTCAACTTATTTTCCATCTCCGCAATGTGTCATTCTCTCTACAGTTGTATCCTGGGGCAACTTGCAATGAATTACCAAGGAAGCCCTTCCAGAATGCTCCTATGATTCTTTGTCCTTTTGGTCTTTAAGCCCTGCTTCCCAGCTCTCATTCCCTCTACTGGAAGGCAAGTTCAGGCACCCCTCCTTGGTGTCAGTTGCCATGTAGACTTCTGCACCAAGAGGAAGACACCTGCTCACAGCTGTGATTGCAGCCTTTCCACCATGGCCCAAACTTAAAGGTGGCTACTGCAAACCTTCAGCGTGCAGCTCACTGGTTACACTCAAGCAAAGAGTCCAAGTAGAGCTGAAGCACTCTAGATGTTTCCATCATTTAATATTTTCTATAAATAATATTGTATTCTGATTTCAAATTTTAAAATACTTCCATTGTCTTTCCATCAGCAGTACTCATTCCTGCTGCTCTCACTGTGAACTGCACTCATGGGAAACACAAGGAAGAGCTAAGTATAGACTAACATTAAGTACTGATGTAAATCGGTCTTTCCAGCATTAGTGTTTAGACTGTTCAGAGTTTGTGTGAGGGCCATCTACATGATAAACACTCCCATGAACTGAGATAACCAATTACTTCCTGGCATTACCAGCTTCTAAGAAGTATTAAACCTTCCATTAACAATTAAAATACATTCCTGGGTCTGCTCAGCCTGCAGTACTGGATAGTGTACCTATGAGGGATGACGTAAGATTTCTTTCCATATGGCAGTAATTAACTGCATATAAAAAGATTCAGCATATGGATGGTTTCCTTTAATCAGCAAAGCCTAGATAACTCTGGTTTGGTACCTGAAGGGAACAGCTAAGCTTCCTCTCATGCTTTGAAAAGCCATTTCTCACTGCCAAATTGCCAAACCAAAACTGACGTCAACTAATTAGTGAACTACATTTCAAGTGATGAAGACAAACGTGTGTTTCTAACTGTGTTCTCAGGACAAGTAACAAGACTTGTATTGGAGCAGAGCCAGACCACACAGCTTCTAGTAGAATGAGAAGTCTTTTTAACTTTTTAGAAAGTTTTCTAGCATTGCCACTAGTTCGCGACGTAGTGTCAGTATTCTAAACAGATCTACAGAAACTGTTAAATAAAATGAAGAATTTAAACTGATCTCCAGGTCTAGTGGGAAAGAAACCAAATCAATTTGTTGATGTTGGAGTCTGGATCATGCTCCCTGTTTTTGTTCTGAATTTTTTTCTGCTTTTCTTCGCTTTGTTCTTCACAGTTTCATTTATGAAAAACTTGTCATTTCAAAGAAAGTTATGGCTAGGAAATGAAGTGAAGTGACTGGGGGATGGCTCAGATCCACTGTCAGTACCAGTCAGGCTAGGCTACTGATTCATGAGCTTGAAGGGAGGACCACTCTGACCAAGAAAAAGCAATAGACTGACTACAGTCCTCCTGGGTTGGCCATGTGTTGCACACTGGCTTCACGGGTAGGAACTGCAGTAATGCTGATCCATGTTGACACAGTCCCTACCTAAAAAGAGGGAGGACAGAGAGGAGGAGAAGAGAGATTAACTCTCATTAGAATGCAAGGTCCCAGAGCAATCCAATCATAGAACCAATCTTAGAATCATTGAACAGCCTAGGTTAGAAGGAACCTCAAGAGATCATCTGGTCCAACCCTACATGGGAAAGGAAACCTAGATAGGAGTATTTAGCACTTTGTTCAATTGCATCTTAAAAAACCTCCAGTGATGAGGACTCTACCTCATTTCTGGGGAAGTTGTTCCAGTGAATGATTCTCACAGTAAAAAATTGTCTTCTATTGAGATGAAACCTCTCACAGTGCAACTTTTACCTTTTGCCACTTGCTTTTTTCCACATGGCTCTTTGTGAGGAGAGAGGATCCATCCTCTTTGTAGCCACCCTTCAAGTACTAGAATTCTGTGATAAGATTCCCCCCTAAGCATTCTCTTCTCCAGGGAGATAAGCTTCTTTGGGGCAACATTGTCTTCCAGAGTCACACTACCGCAGCTAATGAAGGACTTCAAGAGTAATTCCTTTTGCTAAACTAGCACCTGCAGCACCCTTGCCCTGAGGTACTGTGATTTGTCGTCACCAATTCAGGCTGGAAAATCTAAAGCCATTTTGGAACTTTTCTTCTGCAAGGGGACTGCCCAACAGCACACATGGCTTGACTCAGATTCTAACAGAACTTGAAGTACCAGTACATTATTTGTATAACCAGAAATGGTTAATCAGAATGACTGATGTGGCAGTATTGCAGAAGTAGAACAAACATGAACAAATACGTGATTTTAATCTAGCCAGACCCCAAAAGATGCTACATACCTGAAGCTGAGATCAAACATCTGTATGAACAACTGTACATCAAATTCTTTTGTGAGCATTTATACTCGCTTTCAAGTATATCATGGTCCACAAAGACAGAATGGATTATCTAAAGACTTGGCCTGTAGTAGCACTGGCATTAGTAATGAACAAAGTTGATGTGCCAAGGAGAGCTAGGACACTTGAAGTATAAGAAAGTCTTCAAGGTATTTTAAAGAATAAAGAGATACAGATCAATCACATACATCAACCAGGCATATCTGGCAGTATTCAGCATGGTGCTTAGGTAAGCATAAAAAAAAGCCAAAAGAGCCCAAAGTAACATTCAGCTTCAGGTCTATCACAGCCACTGACAGCACTGAGTCACTATGTGGGGGCCACTGCTAAACTTAATACTTCTGGCCTCTTCCCACAGATCCCCTACTACAGACATAAGGCGCTCTCGCTCTCGCCAAAAAGTAAATAGAAGTATCAATTTCCCACTATTTATCAGTTCCTACCTACTCCAAGAGATTATACCAGTCACTCCAATTTAGAGTCAGCACCATATAAGCAGAACTGTTGGAATAAACAATTACTCTAAAAAACACTAGATACTGTTTCTCAAAGCACTTGAGAAAGGGAGTCAAAACAATTCATGGTTCACGTTTGCTTATCTTCCTAAAGGTTTACAAATCTTTGGTTGATTGGGACATCCAGAGCTGCTTTGGGCACTTTCACAAGACTTGTATCTTATGAGAACAGCAACCCTTTCTTTCCTATGTACATGTGAGTCATCACTGTACCATTTCCAGTTCTCATAATCAAGCTGAACACAGTCTTTATACACAAAACCATGAAAAATTGCCAGTGCAGAGCACAGTCTCTACAATAGTAACTTATAGGTTATTTGGAAAAAAAAAATCAAGAAATAAAAATAAATTTGTAAAAGCCAAACAAAAACAACCCAGAGGGAATACTGGTTTTATATTAAGATATACTAATCTTATTCAATATTGCTCACTAAGAAGATGAGAACACCACAGACACCTAGAATTAGTCTGAGCAGGCTTTTGCTACTATTTACACTGACTGGTTTAATATTTACACCCAGAAACCAATAGACTATTTTTCCTTTTCACCAACTCTTGTTTTTATTACCACAGGATTTTTAAACCTAGTTCTAAAAAGGTGTACTTTATTTTCTGAGAAAGCTGTGGAACTGGTATGCATCTAGCAATTTTCAGAAAAGCTACTGTATATATAAAAGTAATAAATATTACCCATTCACAGCAGTACCACTGGATCATCATGAATAAAGTGATTGCTTGTAACACAAGTGGGCCATAAGGGAGAGGCGTGGTTTGTTTTAAAGTGCAATTTATCCAGATTCAAAAGTTTTGTTTAGCCTATGCTTTTACCACCAGAGGCAGAGGACATCAGAACTATTTCTGCCACTTGAAGGTAACAGAAGGAGTAGACTACAGGTTGTGGTTCACACATAGCTGAGAAGTTACTGGTGCACTTTTGAGGATTTCAGTTCACTGAAGTACCTCATCAAGAGACTTGCTACACCTGTCCTGTAAAAATCCTTGTCAGATCTCAGAAATTATGTTTGCCTCAAGAAAAGGAAGCTCAAAACCATACACACCTCAACACTGACAAGCAGACTCCTACAAATCCAGACAGTGAGTAGTTCCCCCCCCACGCTATTTTTTCTTTTTTTTTTTTTAACTCAATAAAGAGGGTAACAATAGAGGCTAGATTAACTTTTAAAAAATAATCCAGTCTCTGTCATGATCATCTGTTTCTGGTTTAGTTAACAAGCTACATTAGCTTGACTAGTTGTTTCCAGGTTCTCTCCTAAAACAGGTAACAAAATGCCTCTGTAGAAACATTAGCAACTGGCTTTCAGGAAAGGTAATAAAGACACAAGGCAACAACTAAAAATCAGGCACTGTTACTACCTACAAATAGAGCAATTTGGTCCTTAGTCTCTTGAACAAACATGTTCTGGTGGCCATTGTTTATTCTTGGGATTTTGAGATCAGCCTAATGCAATTGTGTATCAAAGCAAGTCTTGTGCTTTAGGTACACCACGATCAGGAAATACACTTCATCAGAATCATCCTGGTTGTGCATTGCTTCAAGTGCCTACCAGGGAAGGCATCTGTGCCTACCTTATTCGTATAATTTTCTCTAGCTGTTCTTTGGAAAACAGACTAATGGACCAGACTGAACTTTTGAACTGACATAGGCAGGACTATATTTCTTACTGAGAACAGAGATAGCTTTTATTGTAGCTTTAGGATAAGTGTTACTTTTTTAGATCTGCTCAAGGTCTGTTTAAATGCCCAGGTAACTGTAAGACCATGGATGTAGAACACACTGGCTAGGGACAAACACGAAATGTAACTCAACTGTCCTAAATCCACTGTGAGCTCAGCATGTTACGTAGCAGCTACAGTAATTTAATTAAATAATTCCGACTGCCATGGTCTGACCTTTCCCATAACAAGTAAGTCCTAGATATCACACTGCAGATCATCTGCTTAGAAAATCATCTAACCTCTTTCTCACATTTGGGCTATGGCATAACTCATAAGAGTGAACAGTTTACAAGGAGGGTATTCTCTCAGCTGTGAGGGGCAGAAATCTACACTATGCATTATTTTTTTCTATGTCCACTTCATAAAATAAGTCTCCTAATTAATAAAAGGTTCCAAAAGCAGAATGTTCAGAAAGTGCAGAAAAGACATGCACATTAAGATTTCATTCAAAGAAAAATCCCAGCCTTAAAAACAATCTAGATCTCTCTTCTGCACAAAAACATAGTACAGAACAACTGCCTAATGAACAAATACTTCAGCGTAAGAAGTCTTGCAAACAATTAATTAATGTACAAGTAGGTCTCCATGTACTTATGTGAACACAGTATGCCACAGCTACACACAGCAAACCTTTAATTAGGTAGCCCTGAAAATAAGCAACACTGGTACCTTCGGGGATCTACAGCCAGAGGTCCCAGGCAGAAAGGCTGTGCAGAAGGGATGCAGGGCACACTGCTCTTCTTTTGTGGGAAGTGAATGGAAAGCTACTAGAAACACTTTTCTACTAAAATGTCTCATTGTCTGAAGTGGGGTAGGAGGGATGTGTTACTAAATTCTCCTCAAGCTGAAAGGAGAATGCAGAAAAATTGACCATCTGGATAAAACTGAGGCATAAGGTAAGCGTTTTATTTCTTTAAGTAAGTTTGTGGTTAGGATCACATTTCATTTACAGAGTTAAAAATATATGCACAATGCTCCAAAATGCAGAATCCTACAAGGAGCGAGGGGGAAAAAACGTTAGTTTATGTCCATTGTGCACCACTGTTAGTATCCCGAGCTCTATGTTTTAGTTGTTTTTAAAACAAACAAAACCCCCAAACATAAAATCTCTTACATATTTACTTCCTCAACACCAGGAAAGGATATGGAGGCTGCATCCACCAGCTGCAATTGCTGATTCTATGTTACACAGGCTCCAGAGCATTGCTAACTTCACTGATGTGAATTACAATATCCAGTAGTCAATTCTACCTACTTCTAAACAAACACAGAAAACTGCTAAGTCTTGCTGAGGGAAAACAGGATGGCTGCAGGCTTAAGACCTTTACTGCTCTGAAAAAAAGGTTGACAAATATATGCTGCAACTAGACAACTACAAAGCAAAGGGTAGAGAGGAAGCAGGAGAACAGATTTTTCCCACAAGGCTGGTTCTAAATAAATGCTACTCACATGAACAGTGTACTATTTCTAAACAGATCAAGTCTTTCCATTTTGAAATTACAACATTAAAATTTCAGTACTAGATAACAGTTTATATATGAGAAATGTTTGATCTATGTTGCTAGAGTAGGTTCCCCTCAAACAGTTTTTTGAGTTTATTTATTTATTTATTTAGGCTGGGACAGAAATCTCTGATACAGCATGTTCCACAGGAAAAAACAAACAAACAAACTTTCCCACAAAATTTTCTCCAAGAAGTGTATTTAAGTAGGAGAAGGCAAGACAAGAATGATTGACCAATTCACAGCAAGCATGAAGAAGAGAAGACTTAAGCAAATAATTTTACTTTCACTGCAGGAGAATAGGAATGTGCTCAAACTCAGTGACTGCATCTCCAAGAGTAATGTGTAATCTTATCAATCTTTTAAACATCTGACGCTGACCAAGCTACATGGTTTTTTTATAAATTATTTGCATAAAAAGCAGTTTTACTGACAGAAAAGCAAAGTTAAGTCTTGCTATCATCAGATAAAATCTTAGTACTTGGCTATTGGAGGACTGATTGCACACAAACTACTTGTGTTGCATTACAGGAGTCAAACTGCTAGAGGATGAAGTCAGATAATATATGAATCTGTATTTCAATGTTTAAAGAATTTTTAGCTTCAGTTAGGACAAACAGAATTTAGAGCTAATATAGTAATGGTGACTTCTATTTAAACACATGATTTAGAGCAAAGCTCAGTTGGGAGCTGAAGACTTAAGAATACAAGCTAATACTTCTTGTTTTTGAAGTTATGATTTAGCTTTCACTAGATAAACCCCGAAGGAGCCAGTCCTCCTTCTCTGTTTTATTTCCCCTTTCCCATCACGGCGACTCACATAATGTACTGCCAAGAGAGTTTACAAGGCTATTAATATCAAACCCATCTGTGAACCCAAACACCTTTTCAATAATAAAATTAACATGTAAACCTACTAAGAATCTTGTTAACATACATTTATATGCCACACATACTGTCAAAGACTAGAACAAAGATGGTTATGAGGAAAGACATGAAAATGAGCAAGTGACACATAACAGGAAAAAAATTTCAGATGTGGGCAAGCATGGATAAGAATTTAACTATCCCAGTAAGTTTTAGAATGCCCATTTTTACATGAAACTCTGGACTGGAGCCAAGCAACTTCAGTATGATTTGCATTATGAGGCCCTCAGAGTGGAAAATGTGTCATTCATTCTTGTTTCTAAAAATGAACTTAGAAAAACCTCAATGCTTATATTATCTATACACGCCATACTTGCATGATGAGCCTGTAAGGAAATTTGTGGTATGGGGATAATGAGGAGGGAAGGGAAGAAGAGACATTATCAAGGATTGGAGACAGGAGGAAAGCCATCTGCAGCAGTCAAATGGAACAAACAAAAGGTTAACAATCTACTACACAAATACACCTCACATAATGTAACCACAGAAAAAATAACTGCAATACAGTCTTTAAAGACAACACATTTGCTGTGGATTTTCCTCTAGATAATTTTGTTCATTTTTAAGACAAAAAGAATTTTCCCTATTACTTTTCATTTTTCTTCCTTCTTTTTAAAAACACTGTTACTAGCATTTAATAATGGGTAACACTGAGAAACTTACCTCAAAGTACAGTGGGCTGTATATAACCTTCTCATTCTATTTTTGTACAGTGCCAGAACCCCTGAAGCCAACCCAATAATAATTCCAGTAGAATACAAATATTTATGGGTATCATATTTCAGCTTTGTTTTTTCCGGCAGTAAAACTTGTTTTCTAGTACTTTAAACAAAGTGAAAACATCCAGAAGATAAATATCTGTTCTGTAAATTCAATAATAATAAATACACAATGCACTTTACTATTGATGGTAGTAACTCAGGCTTCTTCCATACTGTGTCACAATAAATAACTTAAAATGAGTTCTTATTTTTCCCAGCTACATACACAGACTATTTATATATAGATGGGACAAGTACAATACCTGGCCTTTTATTATTAAATATTTTCACTGAAGTGCAGTGAACCTTAAATCAGTATTCCCCTGTTCAATAGCCACCCATAAATGCCTAAAGGTATCAGTCGCACTGTATCAGAAGAGTCAGGAGATTTAAGTTGACCTCTGGCACATCCTGGGCATGCATTCCACTGATGTTGGTGAGAAATGACGGACAGGTTAATTGCCTAGGTTCTCTATTAACTGTGTTACCAGGCACGTTTCATACAGCACTACCTGAGTCCTAATCCCCAGCACGCCCTTTTGCGGAAGTCACAGCTGCTTATCAGATGGAAACCTGGGCATGCTCATTCCCTCCAGTTTTCCAAGGAGGAAAACCCATGAATGCAGGCAGGAAGGAGACAATGTGCTCCAACAGGCACCTTGTCACTGAGAAACCTGGCCTGCTGGGACCCCGCTGAGCACACCTTCCCTGTAGTCCATAGCACAATCCACGCACACAGCCACAGGCAAGTCCTGCACAAACTTTAAAACCCACAGCAACCATACACACACCCCCTGCACGTTTCAGCCTCTCTTGTTTACAGAGCAGGGACAAAAAAATGCTAATAAGCAAGACTCACTACTTAAAAACAAAACCAGAAAAACCCCCCAAAATTAGCAAAGTGCTTAAGATTGATGGATAGAGTGTGTCCATCCAAGAGCAACAGAGACGGGAACTGAATACTGGTGTTCACTAAGCATCAGAATAGGATGACTAAAACACATAGTTCTCACCCAAAGAAGCTTTCAGTACAGCTCTTTTGCAAGGTATTTCTGAGAATTTCTAGTAGAACCAGAGTAAAATCTGGTAAGTTTGTTTTAGTTTTTGTCTCTCTAGTGATAAAATCTGCCAAAGGGATATTAATATATAAAGTCAACTTCGAAACTTCACTAGGTAAAGACAGGGGTACTTTAACCATACACAGCCTTTCCCTCAGTGAGCAGAATCTGGCCTGAGGATGTTTACAACTGTCCCAAGTTGACTGGAATTCTAAAAACGCAGACTGGCCTCCTGAAAATCTAGATCTAAACCAAGCTGTAATTAGCATGCTATCACTTTATCTCAATCCAAAGTGTATCTGAAAAGACTTTTTAGAGTGTGGATCTACTACAAAAGTTACTCCACTCTTCCAGTACCTGGCTGTCTTTGTCCTCCTAAAAAGGTCATCGGGTCTGTTAGAATCCTTAAGTCTGCTTCCCACCACCCTCATTTTCTGTTCAAAGAATAACAACAGCACTGTATATTGAACAATGAAAAGCCACAGATCATACAGATACATTGAATATTTTCCTTTTGGTAATGCACTCTAAGATTTGCTTGCTGAAGAGTCAGTCTGTTTTTCACTCGGGGGGCATTAGGCAGGATGGATCAATATGATTACACCAGGTCCCACTCTCCAGACTGATGCAGCTCTGCAGCTTCCTCTATTATTATGGAGTGCACACACTGTTCTGAGGTTGGATACTGAACGTATTAGAAAACTGAACTCCTGACAAAGAGCTTTTATAACTTTATTTAACAACATACCTGAAACAATATAAAAGCATTAAGGTATTTTCTGGGCCATCACACATCTCTGCCTACCTGCTGCTAAGACCATATCAGGTTTCTCACAGACAAATCACCTACAAATCTTGAGGGATTTGAGGATACCTACTAAATTAGACCAAAAGGTAACACTCCGTTTCATCAGCCAATGGGCTACATCTTTCAAGCTCCTTCCTCCCCTCGTTTAAGGATAATAGCTTAGCAGATGAGATACATAATTAAATATCACAGCTTCCAAATCAGATCTGGAGACCGAACAGGCCAGTGCCGGTCTAGAACACATTGTTCCCAGTGATTTGGTAGAGGTGTTCCCAGTAATCTGGCTGGGGGGAATTTCTGTATGGTGATGTAAACCACCACAAAACAAATTTGGCATCTTTTCATTTGTTTTCCATTAAGGATCTTGGTACAGATTCTGCCGTGTACATTGCTATTACAGTCTACGTGCATCGAAGAAACACATTATGTAAATCTCACCTCAAATTTATCCATCACAAATCACACTTGACTGTTTGGGTTTTATGCAGAAATGACTGACTTGGTGAGAGGGAGAAAAGCACCCTGTTTCTTTAGTCTTGACCTTAGCAACGTTTTCACTGGAATCACAGAATCAGGAATTGCATGGGACCTCTGTAGGTCACCTGGTCCAACTCCCTCCTTAAGCAGGGCCACCTACAGCCAGCTGCCCAGGACTGTGTTCAGACAGTTTTTTAATATCTCCAAGGATGCTCCCTAAGCAGCCTGTTCCAGTGTCTAGTCACCCTCACAGTATCTTTGTAAACAAGCTGGGAACATATGGATTAGAGGAATAGACTAAAGTAAGGTCAGAAGCTGACTGGACTGAACAACTGGTGGTTCAAGAGACAGGAAATTATTAGCAGCATTCCTCAAAGGTCAGTACTGGGGCTGATGCTGTTTAATATCTTCATCAGGGCCAGGGCTGCCATTCAGAGGGCCCCTGGTAAGCTGAAGGAATTTCTTGACAGCAAACTCATGGAGTTTGACCAAGAAAATGCAAAATCCTGCACCTGGAACAAAAGAACCCCGTATTTGGATTATCAACTCAAGAAAATAACCCCATGCTGGTACAGACTGCGGACTGGCTGGGTTGCTGCTGTGCAGCCTAAGGGCTGCAAGGTGGCTCAGATACCCAGAGACTCTGTAGAACCTCCATCCTTGCAGATATTCAGAAGTAGAGTGGAGAGGGCCCTGAGCATCATAATTAACTTTCAAGTGAGCCTGGCTTTGAACAGGAATTCAAACTAGATAGCCTCCAGACCTAAATTACTTTATGATCTGCCTGAAGCACATGAGGCTTCTCACATGAAGAGTGTTTAGATACTTCTCTTAAAGAACTACATGCAATCACTTTCTGAAGTGGTAATACACAGTTCCCTATCACCCTCCACAACTAGGCTTTTAAGAGTTGATTTTTATATCCTTGAAGAGCTCTAGGTCTACACACACCAACCAAAAGTCAAGCCTTTACTTCACATTCTTCATAATCCAAGTCTAAGTGGTAGTGTAAAATACGAGATTATTAGACAAAACTGGAGTAAAACCTAGCTTAACAAACATCATGGGAACAATAGCCATTAATGATAATAGTAAAATTATGTCTGTTGGCTTTATAGACATTACTTTGATCCATGGGATACTGTATTCATCATCAAGAATTTCCATACCAGGAATATCAACTTACTACACCACACTGATCTCAGTTTTATAGTATTTAAATTAATTTCTGTTTCTCATCATCAAGAAGTACATCTTGCTATCACGGTTTAGCTAACTGGCACGAGGACAACACTACTAAAGCTACACAAGCAAGTGCATGCACAGTCTTCGTGTCAGCTTAACTGAGAAAAGAGGAATAGAACTTCAGCCCACTGACAAAAATTGAAACTTCATTTTCACCAAAATTATATAACCACTGTTGTCGTAAAACTTTCCTTTAGTATGAGCAAAAAAATCCTCAAAATTAGACCCTAATTCAGTACCATCCCTTACCATATTCCAGGTGAAGGAAGGCACATTTTTTAACATAGGTAGAAATCTCTTAACATTTCAGAAAAACTGAAAGAATACACGAGCACTAAACATTTTTCACTGCCATTTTGCTTTAAATGGCACTGAGAATAATAAAAAGGAGAGCCCACACAGTTCTCTCCTCACAAAGTTTGGCAAAGCAGAAGGCAATATATCAAAATCTGAATGATGTTTCAGTGCATTGCTCAATCGCAATCAAGAGATGATGCTTTTCCAGTTTTCATGCTGACAAAACTCAAACAAGTTGAACACCTCGTGTTATCAGCTTTCAGGTATCTAGATATGTAAAAGCCGAATTTTCAATCTCTCAGGTTGGATTAAAGGTTTTTGCCGACCTGTACAAAGATAAGCCAGCAGAGCTCCTGGCAGAAAAGTCAGATTCTAATCCTATCATCAGAATGTTAGCTAAGTTCTCTAAAGGTATGAAAATGAGGATGTGGATAATTGCTAGTTTGTACTGGAGGGAAGTGTACTTACAGGAACCAGCCTCTTGCATGGATGAATAACATAATCCAATCTAATTCTACCTTTGATGAAACCAAAACCAACGCAGTTTAAATAACTTTTAAGATTCCTTGTCTGCTTTGAGATACACGGTAAAACAAGGGAGAAGGCATGAAAGTGTCTTCATGATCATCAACCATGAAGAATGCAGATTTTTTTTTTAAACACAAGCGTGAATCTGATAATAGATGCCACAAATGTCTCCTTCCAGTGGTATGAAATGGGATTAGAGGAACAGATGATGTTTCTAAAAAATGGATTGTCTATCTAGCTTTATAGCTCTTCTCAGAGTGACTTAAGTTTCCTGAACTGAAATCTAATAAAGCAGTTTGATTTTGGGGATTTTTTGCTTAAAACTAAACAGATGTACATTAAAGTGCATATGTTAATAAACACAAATCTTTTTAATCTCTAAAAAAAAGTTAGCAACTCTCCCTCTCCC